>VWZV01003811.1:55532-96785 GCA_013397155.1 Irena cyanogastra | reverse complement strand
GGCGGGGCCGGATCCGACGGCCCGGCCTCGCCTGGGCCGGGGGCGGTGGGCCGGGCCGAGCATGGGCAGCGGCGCACGGAGCGCCGTGCCCGGGTGAGGCCCTGCTCCGAAGGCTGCCTGCGGGGAAGGAAAATCCGCGCGCGGAGCCAGGAGAGCCGGTTCCTGGCATTGTGCAGGGCTTTGGCTTAAGGGACACATCATGTAGCCACCCTTTTGGATGGACCAAGGCGTTGGCCTCACCAGTCCAGCCATCACCTCTTGTCTATGTGCTGCGTGCGGCCGGCCATCCTTCAGAAACCAGGCACACAAACCAGCTCTCCCCCGCGAGGGGCTGGTCACAGACACGTGGCGGCCACCTCCTGTAGGTCAGCTGCAGCTTGTGTGAACATGGAGGTCTCTGTTAAAAACCATCCTCGAAGGTGGAATTTCACTGGGATACTGCGAGGTTTGTCCGCAGGCTTCTGGTTTTCCTACCCTTATGGTCCACAAGAAGAGAAACTAACGTGATCAGCTGCCATCCAAGAAAGGTGTGACAGAGTTCCACTTGAGTTTTGCTGCCTTCTCTTTGGTGGACGAGGGTGTAGAGAAATAAATGATTGAGTGAAGAATGGTGTCCTTTTAAACTATTTCCCTGTGTAACACCTGTGCACCTTAGGTGTGTTTGGAATGCTGGGATAAAGGGCAAGGTAGCATTCTTCTCCTCACCCACTATTTTTTCACATACCACAGAGAACTTGAAAGTACAGCAGTTCGAGGTTGCACATGAATAAAAGCTTTCAGCTGCAAGGGTATTTAAGCACTGGTATAGAGACTTAGGGAAGCTGTGGAAAAATTGCCACTAAGAGTTTTTATATTAAAAATACATTTTGCTGTTTTAAAATTAGAGGAGTTTAAATAATGTATATATGAACTACTCACTTCTGATAAACTGAATTCAGCACAAATTTATGTAATTAACAATAAACATTAACATATTTGGTTGTCTTGGCAAGAAAATGTTTCAATTAGCTAAAATGGAGAAAATTTTAGTTGAGAAAATTAAAGTTGAGAAATAGTTCCTGGCAAACAGTTTTTAAGATCAAAATTAACATCAGGATTGTTATGCAGATTTTATGTACTTGCATAGAGCTGGTTTGACATAAAGTGTAATAGCTCCTCTTAAGTAGTCACGTTACTGTATATTAGATTCATAGTCCCAAATGGAGAAGAAATAAACATTTGGAGCTATAATAACCTAATGTGACAACATTCAAACAGTTATGACATTTAAAAAACTTTATTAAAGATACAGAAGTGTGTTCAAATAAAATTAAGAGCAAGATGCCAAGTAGATTAGCCAAGTAAATATGGAAACTGAGTTGCTTTCCATATAGAACTTCATAACCCTCAGACTTGCTTTCTTACAGTCCTATCTTGCAAACAGACATTTTGAAGCAAAATGCTGTCATAACAATAACTTCTCTACCAATAAATATGTAGCATTAATGCCAAGAGCAGGGTGCCTGTGGGAAGCAATAAGGTCCTTCTGGGTTTATATTTTATTTACTGCTGGTCAGATTTTGTGTGCTTCAAGGACTAATTGGCACTTGGATAAGAGACTTGAATAGAAGTATTACTGCACTCAAGGAAGATGAAAAGCAGCATTTGCTGAAATTAAACATTTTCTAATCAGCATAGTTGTATAGTTAGTTCCCAAGAAAGATCTAGATGAGGAATACTTTGAGCAGCTGAACTTTTGCAGAAAAGTGCAGAAGTTGTACAGCTGAAATTAGCAACTGGAGAAAGGAGGAGAATGAGGCAGTAGCTCTTGCTCTGCTAACTCCCAGGAGCAGTGGAAGGCACTAATAGCTAAAGTTAGCAGCCAAAAAAAAAAGAGTACCAGCCAGCCTGCTGTCTTAGAAGGTAAATCTTCTTTGACAGAAACAACTGGTCTGAATCTCAGTCTTCTTCTTGTTCCTTGGGCTGTGTTGGAACTTTTAATTCAATGTCGCCTGCTGTTTACTGAAGCAATGAAATTAGACTGAATTGGCAGATTTTATATCTGCTATGTGGACTATAAACTAACACTTTTCTAACAGATAGTCAGTGGTCAGGTACCAGTGAACAAGGCTGTTGCTAATAAGATGCCTGTAGACTTTTTGTGGCTAAATTTTTAAACAAAATTTAGCATTTTTTTCAAATACCTAAAATATGGTCATAAAGGCTTCCATGGCTATGCTTTTAGATAATACAGATTTTATTATATAAAATAAAAAATTGCCTGAAAGTGGGTAAACTGTGAAAGATGGTGTCCAGAGAGGTTGAGAAAGGACCTGGGCAGCTTTTTCTTACTGTGACACTAGCCCAGCTTTAAGAAAGAGATTAGACTGGATATTTTTCAGATCCTTTTCAAAATAAATGATTTGATGGTTTTGTAATAAACTGTCTAAATTACTAGTAAGAATTATCTGAATACCTGGATTCAATTGTTAGATTTTAAGAAACAATGTGTTTTAATGCTGCTGCAAGCAAGCAATGAAGAATGCAATGGTTACTTCAGGACTGGAGGTTGTTTTCGGTAGGGATGTTCTTATGTAGCCCATTCAGTGTAAGTCCTTTTTGGGATGTAGCCAAAAGAACAATGCAATCCTTGAATATATAAATGAAGAATGGGGAACACAAATAGAGAAATTATCTTTCTTCTGTATGTAGCATCCATAGAGCAACTGACTGGAATACTTTAATAAGTCTTTAAATTTATAGTCTTATGACTTTAGGTGCCTGTGACTGGAAGTTTTAACAAACACAACCTTGAGTAAGCTGTGCTGTTCTAACTGTTAGGGTAATATAGGGATCAATTACCTGTGATTGCTTGAAATCTTAACAAAAATCAGAGGTCTTTATAAATGACTTGCTTTGATCTAACGCCTAAAGAAAATACAATGGTGGCGATATTCAGGATGTTAGATGAGATAATGAGTATGATCTGTTACTCTCATGGCTTTTATAACCCCTTGTCTTCCCTCAAGAACTGGTGCTACATGGGCCAGAGAATTATTTCTATGCAGCACAGTGCAATGCAATGTGGAAAAACCCAGCACCACTCTGAATGCACTCAGTGGCTGCCAGAGTAGCACATCTAAGTTTTGCATGGGATAATTCATAGAATCATGCAATGATGTTGTGTTGTAAAGGACCTTAAAAATTATCTAGTTCCTCCCCCCTGCCATGGTGAGGGTCATCTTCCAGTAAAAGAGGTTGCTTAAAACCCTATCCACCTTAGTCTTGAACACTTCCAGGGACGGAGCATCCATGTTTCTGGGCAGCTTTTTCCAGTGTCTGACTATCCGGTCTGACTATCCTCATAGTGGAGGAATTTTTTCTAATATCTAATCTAAACCTTCCCTCTTTCAGTTTGTGCCTTGCACTTCAGCACAACTAAAAGCAAAGATTGCAGGAGTGTTGTAATGTGTTGTGAATGCTCAGAAGACTGAGGATTTTTGTCATCATCCAGATTTGCTTTTTGAGTAGTATTTTGCATCAAAAGGGGAAAGAAATCTTTGATTTAAAAAAATCCATAGGTTATTTTCCATGCAGTTTCCATGGCAGAACTTGCTATTTGAGGAATTTGATGGTTTAACAGCAGCTTGTTTATTGGGCAAGAAGCTGCATTGGATACTCATAAGAAATGTGATTTAGTGCTTTCTGAGAACTATATGCATTTCTCACAAGTACAGTTCATTTTGTCCCAGGAGAGCCATGTCATCTCAGATAATATTTCAGGTGAGCTGGCTGCACAGCTACCATGGATGCACAACTGTGTATAGTTCAGTATTTTTCCACTGTACTACCCTCTGCCACAGAACTGCACTTCCCTACAGGACTCATTTTACATTCTAATATTGTGCAATGGATTACTTTTTGTAGATTGTGCAATTACTGTTTTTTTCCCAAACACTGAAATCAATTTGGCCTTTTTTTTTCCCCAGTTTTGCTAGAGATTTAATTGAAATTGACAACAGGGAGAACAGGGTCAATCTTTGCCAAAATTCTCCTTTGGCTTCATTGAAATTCAGGTGGAGAGTCTGCTCTGTCCGGTGAGTTTCCACCTATAATCTATAGAATCCTCTAAGTGGATGTAGCCTCTTGAAAAATAATTGCTGCAAAAGCTAAGAAAAGCAAACCTGTTGCTGGTAGGCCTGTGTTTGCTGTTGGGGAAAGTGGGTTGTGCCTTGGTGGGCATTGCCCTTTCTTTTAGTCAAGGAAGCCGTTTAAAAGCAGTTACAAATCAGACCTTCAATCTATTATTACCTTTGGATACACATGAAATCTGAAACCTGAATCCCTTTTTTACTCTGACTTTACTTATTTTGTCTGTTTTAAGAATGACATTATGGCTTTGTCAGTACTGAGGACCTTTGAGAAAAGTGCAAGTTACCCTTTGTGTGACAACACACATCTTCAGTTAGTTAGTTAGTTTAATGCCAGTGAAAGCTTCACCTGCAAGCACTGTACCTGTAGTGAAAACATGCCCACAATGAATGAATTCACATAGGGTTTTTAGTTATTTGAACAACAGAACAGAAGTATTGATTTGCTCTCCTCAGAGACCAGCATAATGAATTATCCACCTATGCTCTTTGTCCAGTCTATTAATACACATTTTGGATAGAATTTTTGGATCAATGTGATTTCTTAACAATAAGCTTTTGAATGGGAAAATCCTCAACTTAACAAATAGGTAGTCTTGTCCAAAGAAATATTTTTACTGATTGTGCTTCACTGGGTTTCTCACTGTTTCCCTCAAAACTTCACTATATATGGAATGACAGAGAAAGAATATGTGGTTGTGAAATAGGTACTTACCCTTAAAAATGTAAAACTGCAGAACATGCAATTTTAAGAAGTTTTAGAATTATCAGTGATGGACTAATAGTGATAGTTATCAGAAGGTGCATAGTTAACCATAGAGGCATAAGAAAAAAAAAGGAAGTGCAAGGACAAAACCACACTTGCATAAAATTGCCACAGCTAATTAATTTGGGAGCATGAACAGTGCAACAGATAACATTATGTATCATAGATATTATCTATCATATATAATATCTGTCTTGTATTTCCTGAAACTTAGGCCTGTGTTAATTTTCATGGGAGATCAGTGACATTATGATATGCATATGAAAATGGGTGGGACCTTGATTGCAAGGAGTTATTGTAATTAACACTGCTTTTAGTATACTCTGTAAGTACCTTTTTGAAGTCATAAAAATTAAAATACGATTAAGAAGCCCCTTTGGGACCTAGAGTGCATTTTCACATTTTATTTGGGAGGTGTAGAAAAGCAAGCTGTTTCTAAAGATGATGTGTGTACAGCCGTATGAGTCAGGAGAGGTTTAGGCTGGATGTCAGGAAAAAGATTTTCACCCAGAGCGTGGTTGGGCACTGGAACAGGGTCCCCAGGGCAATGGTGACAGCACCAAGCCTAACAGAGTTCAAGAAGTGTTTGGACAACACTCTGGGGTCTTGGGGTGTCCTGTGCAGGGCCAGGAGTTGGACTCAATGGTCCTGAGAAGTCCTTTCCAACTCAGCATATTCTATGGTTCTATGGTTCTACTTAAATACATCTGGGGACCAGAATGATTATTTTTGTTGAGAATGTAACTTTTTCTTCAGAACGAAAGAGAAACAAGGGGAAATACGGTTAAGTTGCTTTGGTCTGAGAAGTAGTTTGATGGACATCTCTGCACTTCCAATCAGCATCACTTCAGAGCTGATCTGTGTGACATTGTGTTCTCCTTGCTCACTGCAATGCAGTCGTGCTCACTTGCCAAGTTACTCTATTTCCTTCACCTGCATCCCAGAGGCAAAAGCTGCTTCAGGACCTGTGTGGTTTTAGATGTATACAGATGCTGACACGACTGTGTGCAGTTCCAGTAAACTTTTTTGTCTAGAGGCAGTTTGAAGTCTTGGTTCCTGAGCTGGAGAATCTGCAAGACTAGTCTGGCAAACATCTGGGTGTACTCTATCTTTGTTGTCATTGCAGTTAATTAGTGTGACAACATGTGCCTGAGTCAGTTCAGAATCTAATTAAATGATATATACGATATTTTCTTCCTGGAAGGCCTTCAGGAAAGTATGCACACATTTAAGGTTCTTGACTAAATTTTTGAGAACTTTTAATATTTAGAAGAACACTTCCTCTTGGCAGTATACTACAGCCTTGGAGAGGGATTTTTCACAAGGGCATGTTATGCTAGGACAAGGGTAAAATGGCTTCTACCCGAAAGAGGGCAAGTTTAGAGTAGATATAAGGAAGAATTTCTTTACTTTGAAGGTGGTGAGCCACTGGCACTGGCTACCCAGAAACACTGCGGCTGCCCCATCCCTGGGAGTGTTCAAGGCCAGGCTGGATGGGGCTTTGAGCAACCTGATCTAGTGGGAGGTGTCCCTGCCCATGCCTGGGGGGCAGGTGGGGTGGAACCAGATGAGATAAAGGTCCATTCCAACCCATACCATTCCAAAATTCTATTATTTTGTACTAACTAACAATATTATCTAACACATGCTGTTGTTCATCTGCTTATAGCCCTCAGATGACACCATTCTGGTAAATTTGCTCTTTATTCACATTCAAAGCTGTCGGCTTTGCTTTCAAATTAACCATGTTCTTTTTCAGGCCAGAGACCAAATTCTCAATTTTTTTCACTGTAATGACTGCAACACTGTCAAATGTTTACTGTTGGGATTAACACCAGGTTGTAGGGGTCTTCTGCCCTGGTTTCTCCACAGCCACTGATGATGAACAAGGCTCATCTTAGCAGCACTCTTGTCACATCAGCAGCTGTCATGAAGCAGTGAGCCTCTAGTTTTTCTCCAGGTCTGTTTTAATGCCTGCCCTGATGGTCTAAACTATCTCACCTAGGCAGTGCTGCAATGAGCCTGTAAGTGTTTCATACTGAAGCTCTGTTTGACAGTCCCATCTCTCTGCACTGGCACAAGAAACCACCTTTTGTTGCCTGGCTTTGCCTAGCCAAGCAAATTCCCTTCAAGGACATCTAGTTAATCATGCTTGACAAGCAGCCCTTGGAGGAGGTGGCTCTGAGCATAGTGACTGCCGGGTAGTCGCCAGCTTGCTCCTGATAATTGATGTGAGGCTGTGGACATAGCAACCAGGTTTTTACTTTGTGGTCTGTTCCCTGCAGAGGCACAGCAATGTAAGAGTATCCCCAACCAAGGCCTTCTGCTTTACCAGGGAGTGAGGTGGTAGGGTGAGGGGGAGAAATCATCAGAGAAAAACCATGTCCTGGCTTGATTCTACTCAGCTTAGTTTTTCTGAGTCCAGCTTTGCGTTTTGATTCAGTAATACTTTTTTTTTAATGTACAATGCCCACCTGTACTCTGGCCAGTGTATGGACTTCGTGTACCGAATTGCCCTAGATGCATTGAGGACCTGCACTAAGAGGTTGATTGCACATTATATTATGCTAAAATAACTGAGTCTACTTCTGCAGGTCCAGCCATGAAGGTAATAAAATTATCTAAAAAAATCAGTCAAGATGCAGCACTGATTTTATGGTAGGGAAATGGATCCTCACAATCCTCAAAAGGATTAATCCGAGGAAAGGCAGAAGTACTGCTTATCTTTATTGTCACCTTTCTTTACAAGGAAAATTTCATACACTGAGAGCAAGCCTTTCAAATCCTGCTCTTGTCCAGCATCTTTCCTGCAGTTACACCTGAATTTCACTTACCTTCACTAGTGTAATACATTTAGTTTTCCTATCCAGGATCCTCTCCACTAGATGTACCCACTGAATTTTCTGGTAACTGCCAGTGGAGGTACGCTGTTGAATTTGTGTCCCATATACAATGACATGCAATGACAAGAATCCTGGACAAGCCTAATATTATTATTGATAGTATTAATGCTAAGGCATTAATGATATCACTACAGTTTGTCCTATTGTATTGATAGCTTCTCTTTTTATCATCCGATTATAACTTATGTGCTAGGAGAGTTAGAAGGACTTGGTAAGTCTGAGTGATCAGAATAAGTTTGGGTCCAGCAACTTTATCTTCTGTCTCCAGATCCAGTTTGGCCATGCCAGCTAGGGACTGTCCCCTGATTTTCCCCACTGCTCTGAGTTACTAACCAGAATGGAGCATGAGCCCTGTACAATGTCTGCCATTATAAAGACTGAACTAAATTAGCTTTGCTGAAGGCAAGAGGACTCCATAAGGTTGAACATTTATGTGTCACATTCTGCAGTGCCGTGTGTGTAACCTGCGTGGGCAGTCAGGCTTTGGCCTGATTATGCATCACCAAGACAATGTCAATGGATTTCAGATGGGGAGAACTGTGTATTGGAACACCAAACAGCTCAGAAACTCAGCAAGGACAATTGCAAGAGAAGGGCACTGAGACCAGCAGGCTGTGGGATAGGAATTTGCTTGACTTGTCATTTTTTCTTTTGCTGTCTCCCTGCAAAAGGTCTTAATTTTGCAGTTAACTAACTTTTTTTCCTTCAGAAGTGAAACTAAACAGATTCTTTTGAACTTGAGTTCTCTGGCAGCAAGAAGGGAAAACCTTTATCTCATAGACGGGCCAGTGAAGGTTTTGAAATCCATTTTCTTTTTTCCCCTCCAAAGATACCTGTGTATTCTTAGTATCCATGAAAAAGAAAATCTGGGTCTGTTTTCCTAGGCTGTGAAGGATTTCAAAACTGTCCTTATGTAAAACTACTGAACTTGCCTGTACTCCGGGATATTTCCAAGAGAACACGACTATTATGAACGACTATTATTATTTAAGAAGTGCAGGGGATTTCAGGATCTTGATTCACATTGTTCTTCTGGTGCAGGATTAGAAATACAAGGTGTGGATCTGAAAATATCTTTCCCTCTATATCCAGACCTTGCAACACCATCTCCCATCAATTATGTGTGCTTTACACTTTCATTCTGTGTAGATGTTGGAGGAGAAGCTTTTCCCCGAACACACTGCTCATCTTCCAGGCCAACAATGTAGAAGCAGAGCTGGCTTTGAGTTCAGCCAACTTAGTCAACAAAATAAAGAAAGGAGAACACAGCATATCTGTATGGCTACCTGAACTCCATGGTCATGCTGAAGGTGAATGTTCCTGCTTGCGGGGAACACTGCCATGCAATGAGAGATAGCAGTCCTGACAGGGCTCTGACACCTTCTATCTGTGCTGTCTGGCAAAATGCTGTCTGCTGGCAGGGTAGATCCTTCAGTATTTGCATTGCTGGAAAGCTGACTGGAACTTCATTGGGTACAGGGTTTGGGTTTCCAATCACTATCTCACACTCAATTGATCTGCGACCTCACTGAACTTGGCCAGACCTCAATAGGAAGATTAGTGCCATTTCTTCCATTTACATGTGAGCAGCCAAGTCAGATGAAGACCAGGCAATTTTTCAGGAGAAGACAGGATTTTCTTGTTTCCTGATGGAGCAATTTCACGTGTCTATGCTGATTTGACAGATGGAGCAAGTTAAGTCAAGGGAGAATGATAAAGCTAGTCAAGACCCCAGGATCTAGATGGCTCAGCCAACAAAGTCCCATATAAACACTATCCAGATTCATGGTTGGACTCAATAATTTTAAAGGTCTTTTTCAACATGAATGACTCTTGACACTCTATGATTGTCTCTCTAGAGACCAATGCGAACGTTTGATTCTCTCCCTCTAGTTTCTTTCATAGTCATGCTTTTATTCCTTGATTCCTGCACTTCAGTTAAAATACCATGTTTGATACACCTAGAGAACCCAACGCTACAGTCCTTAATGCTTGTGTTGGTATTTCTGATAAAAGCTAAAGGCTGTTGACATCCATAAATCCACTACCACATATTCAATTTTTTCAGTGAATTTTGTACTGTGAGACTGGCCTGCTAATGGACTTTCTTAATATTAAGTGCAGAAAATGCTTTTTAACTGTGTTTCTATGGAATTCAACCCCTGAAAAATGAAGCCTAAAACTACTTTCAATGATACATGCCAGAATCGAATCTTCATGTACAACAAATAAATTGCAGTGAGCCATGAAGGATATTTTAGGATCCAGTGCTGCCAGATATTGAGCTGTGCTAATTCTCTGGAAAGTTGAGTAGGGGAGTGCCTCTGTGGAGAACTCCTGGGCTTTTGAACTTGCATAATTCAAAGCTACTTCTCCTGTTCCCACATAAAAATACAAATTGCATAGAGTGCAGCAAAAGAAAATACAACGGGTGTTATTTTCCAGGCTTGCTGAACAAAACAGCATTGTGGACAAGTGAAGAGGAACAGTTAGCCTTTATTCTGTGCATAGCAAGAACTATTTGAGACATAATTTATCGATTGCATTAATTAGTTTGCAGGGTTAATTTTATTATTCATGGATTAGATTCTCATCCACGAAGACAGAAGAACTGAAGAAATCCAAGAGACTAGGCAAAGCAAAGATGTGTTTTGCCCATGAGTGGGTTGATAAATATTTCAAAACAGAAATGGTCAATACTCTAGGGCAAAGCAAAACTGCAAGTGTTGAGAATTTCCTAAATAAAGCTTCCATCACCAGCTGTTAGGCATTTTAAAGGCATTACTTCATTTTCCACTAAGCACAAAACAAATTGTGGCTGGCACAGGAAGGCATTCTAGCTTTGCATTACTGAGAATTCAAAAAAGAGAAAAATGATTGTTTTCTTCAGACCAAAAGAATGTTGTGGACTATGTTTAATACCAGCTTCAATTATCAAAAAACTGGAATTTGAATATTTCTACCAGTCCAATATCAGGAAAATTCAGGCATTAAATAGTATTTATTAGGGGTTTGGTTTCATTCATATCAAACAACATAAACAAAGATGGGCACATTCCAGACTTTAGATGTAGTGACTTAAAAGAGAAAGTGTTCCCATCCCCCTTTTTGTGAAGACAACTTTCCTAATATAGTGTAGTAATTTCAGGGAGTAGGATTATGAGTCAGCTAGAAAACTGGCCTTGTTGCTTAGATTTTGGGCAGAAAATAATTATTGTAAAGCTTTAGACAACAGATGGCCAGAGATTTCAGAATTGATAACTAGCAGATTTCTGCTTTGGACTGGTCAGTGTTAGGCCTAGAGGTCACATTCAGGCTGCTCTGAGTTTTCCTGCAATGTCTGAATGTAGCAGGACTCTCCAGCCTCTCAGGGCTTCCTGTGAGATTGATCCTCGGTCACTCAGCAATCCAATGGGGCACCACTGGAAAGCATTACTGCACGGGGTTCCAGCACATGGCTAGCAAAGGAATGAGACATTTTGAGGAAAAGAGAAATTTTCTTACTTTGGGCCTTCCTTTCTATTGGTTATCTTGACCATCAGCATCACTGTGTCAATAATAGATCATGCTTGATTATAACCTTCTGATTACTCATTCTTTTTTTTTTTTCCCCTGAAAAATATTTAAGGGTCAAGAAACACTGAATAAATTCAAAAAGTTTTTTTTTAAATTTTGGGTGCAGACAGACTTAAAATATGACAGGAGAGATCAATAGTGGAGGATGTTTCAATGGAAGCAAATTCTTCGGAACTATTTCCTTTCCTTTTAGTCCTTTCCAGACACAATGGAGCTTCAGCCTAGCCAACTGCTGCAACATTTCAGGCTGTCAAACTTTGGGATATATCAAAAAATATGAATTATACTGCTGTCTTCACACAGCTTATGGGAAACAAGGAATGTCTATGTGAGATGCTATGTGTTTCATCCTGTCGGCACTCTGACAAGGTTCTGCAAATGTGGGATTGCTTGGGGAAAAGTTGAGCAAAGACATAAGAATCTTTGGAAGTAAAGGGATCACTCAGGATTTATTCTGAAAGCATGTGAGTAGTTTCTGATGCCTTCCAGAGAAAAGTATCTTATGACCTGTTACAGCAAAAGTTGCAAGGAAATGCTTGTGGGTCTTTCTCTAATTATCTTGGGAGTGCCTGTTAGCAATACGTGTATTCACAATCAGAATAGCAATAGCTGGCTGACGTGCACCTTTAAAGCATATTTGGTGTTTGTAGCCTTTTAGCACTGGATGACGTCTTCTAACGTGCAGCTTGCGATAGCAGCTACCTGAATTGAAGTGCTTTCTCTCATGTTTTTTCCATAGGCAAGACAGATTAATCAAAATCAGAAATTTAAGTCACTGCTCCCTTTAACCACTTACAGGATTAGAAAAGACAGCAACAAAGACATCAATTATTAAACCATAATTTACCTTATTGTGTCCAGAATAGCTAACTTCAAAGAAAATGCCATTTATTTTTCAGTAGCACACAGCATAATTTATACATTGCATTTGAAGTATGTGAACTTCAGTGATGAGTTAACATAAATATTCAGCATTTGAGTCAGGAATCCCAGCAAAGGAACAAATTCTTTGTCCTTATCTTTCACTGCCTGTAATCATTTCTCCTTGCTGGGTGACTTGCTATTCTTGGTGATTGGCAGAGCAGTCTGTGAAGCTGACTGTCAGCAAAATGACACGAATTATATTATCACCTCTCCCTTTCTTATAGACTGCTTCATCACTTGTATGTTAGTTTGGAATGTTGTTATTAGGCCTGATGTTCTTCTGTTCTCCAAATCTGGAAGAAAAGGGTCTTTTTTAATTTTACACACTGTATAACGTCTTCTCCCTTAATATAGGGAGATCATAAAAATTCTTTGAAATATATTTATATAAGCAATAAAAGTGATTTCCTGAAAAAGTTATTACTTTTCTTCCTTTTAACATGTGATGGTGCGTTGTTGCAATTTTTCTTTCTTCCAGTCATTCACCCCTTAACAACCTCAAACTGCCTGAATCTGATCCCTGTTCATTTCATCTGATGTACTGAATTGGTGCTCAAAGTCCCACCAAACTATTACACTCCTGATCTTTTTTTGGAAAAAAAAGGAAGGACCTCATAGGTGAAGTCAAGAAGAACTTTACTTTTTGTTTAATTGAAGGCTTAACCGTTTTATCAGGGAGGTATCAGAATCCCAGGTCTTTTCACGGAATGACCATGACACTGATGTTAATGGCTTTCTTCCTCATTCCAGGGCTCATTTTCATGTGTTGGCTAAACCTTGCTTTTTCTTCATGAATCGGCAATGTGGCATGACATCTGGGTTTGCAATGTATGTTGTGGTCTACATATGCTGGATATACCTGAGTTTTTAATGCAGGTTTTGTACAGCTCCCAAGATTACATTCATTCAGTGACCAGTAGTTGACTGGTGGAGGGCTTTTATAGACCTGGGGCCGCTAGCATCATCCTCTGCCTAAACTTTCAATGTCCCTGCTGTCACCTCATGCTTGTACTCCTACACTCTAGATTATTTTAATATAAAAAGTAGTTCATTCCCTACAGTAACTATTTGTTGCTATCATCTATTAGTTATAGAAATATATGAAAAATATATAAGAATATTTTATCACACATTTATTAAAACTAATACTGTATTTCATGTTTACCACTTGTGAACTTTTCCTTAGCTTTCAATATGACTTACTTCTAGGATCAAAGTTACTGCTTTTCCTTTTTTAGTCAGTTCTGGGAGTTTGGTAGCTTTACCTTTTCTGTATTCATTGTGCTTAGGCCCTTCTAAGTCCTGACTGGCAATTCAGTTTTTGTTATGAAGGAGCAAGACATCATCTCCTCATTGGTCCTATTTCCATTATTTCCTCATAACAAGTGGCTGTATTAATTATTCTGGTGGTTTTAATATTTTGTATTTCAAGTGAATGCTTCATTGAACTATTCTATTACCAAAGTATTTAGTTTTTAAAAGTGAAGGAAGTAGTAATATAAAACCTCTGTATGCTGCTATTTAACATTCAGATCCTGCCTGATCATTTCCTGGCAGAATTTATTATAATAGTAAAAGTAAGTGGCTTTTTTGAAGTTATTTTATTAATAGAATCAAAGCAAAGTAACAAACATCTGAATAGAATCATTCTGATAAGAGGGAATTTTCTGATAAGAGGGTGAGTGCTATGTATACTTGCAAGGCCCTGAACAAATTGCTAGTAAGATTGTCTTCTTTTGAATAGATCCAAATTTTGTGTTCCATCAGACATTTATCACTTATAAAACTAATGTAATAAAGAACATCAGTTCACCACTGAGAGGTTGAAGCAGTATGTATTTCAAAAGAAAATATTAACAGCTGTATTCTGAAATATATGAAAATCCAGTTTTACCCATTGTTATATTTACTGACACATTGCCAATGATGTTTTATCTTATTGATCTAAATGTGATAAGAACCAGTAAAGCATTTTTGGGGGTTCCAAAGGTACCTCTCAGCTTAGATGTTTGCAGATGGCAGGAAGATCTTAAAACCTTGACTCATGATTTGAGGATGGTACATATGACCATTTTCCTGGGCATTTATTAATTGACATAGATGCCTGACAATGGTCCTCAAAGGAAAAAAGCATCAGTGTTGGGTTTTTTTCCCAATCACTTTCTTCCTGAGAATTGCATAAAGCTCACGTTTGGTAGTTGTTTGTGGACAGTGTTAAGCTTTCTTTTACATAAGATATATATTATTTTACTCATTTTTTTACATGTTAATCTTGATATCCTTTAAAAATTTAAAAATAATTACTAAGAGTAATGGCAGTGAAAAAGAAAAGATATTCAAACTCAGGTTCATACATGATTTTATGGATCAGCAGAAAAAAAAGTCTTGCAGGTCTCTTGAAGACCATTCCTTGAAGTTCAAGAAGCATGGTTAAATAGAAACAGGTGCTGGAGAATGGATGTATCTGCAGATGATTTAAGTAGTTACTGGCATGAATCTTCTCTGAAATTAGGAAATCCAAGAGGTACATGTCAGGAAAAATGTCTTTACAGAGGGAGAGAGGAGACAAGGGAAATTATATGCATGGTTGGCACGGACCACTGGGTAAGAAAATAAAATTACTTCTCCAGATAGGAAGAAATTTACAAGGACCATAGCTGTCTGTCAGATGAGAACCTAATAGCGTAAATGAAAGTTCAAACAGTGAAAGTACAGCGTTGAATTATTTAACAAAAACTATGGTAACAGAGCAAGCTGAGACTTTGCATGAAACAATACTAAAGGTAACATAACTGGGGCCTTCTGAATATCTCTTTCTGGTAGGAAACATGGATCTGTACGTACACACAGCTGCATGGAATAGCTGAATATACCATACAGTCTATTTTATTAAATTAATTGCTGTTACTATATTTAGTAAAGTAATTGAAAAAGAAATTTGGAAATGCTGGTCCTGAGATGTGGAAGTGGCAAAACACCTTCAGAAAATGGTGGTATATGTTTGATGTGGGCATGTTTCTCCTCTACTCAGCAGCGGTGAGGACACAGATTGGAACGCTGTGTCCAGTTCTGGGCTTCCCAGTAGGAAAGAGATATGGATATGCTGGAGAGAGTCCAGTGAAGGGTCACTGCAATTAAAGGACTGGAACATCTGTCCTACAAGGGAAAGGCTGAGGCTGTTCAGCCTGACGAAAAGGCAGTTCAAGGGAAACTGTTCACTATGCGAGGATGTAAAGAGATGCAACCAGACGTTTTTTTCATTGATTTTTGGTGACAAGATCAGAGGCAAACTGAAACATAGGAGGTTCCCTCTGAACATCAGGGAACAGTCCTTTTCTGTGAGGATGACTGGGCACTGGCACAGGCTGCTCAGAGGGGTTGTGTAGTCTCCATCCTTGGAGATATTCAAAAGCCACCTGGTGATGGTCCTGGGCAACCAGCTCTAGGTGGCTCTGATTGAGCAGGGTGCTGGATCAGGTGCCCCCCACATGTCCCTTCCAACTTCAACCAGCCTGTGATTCCACCAGTTAGGCAGAGGTATAGGTGCGTATCTGTTTTGCATATATTCCCCTGTAGACTGTGTTATTAGAAGTGCTAGTGCCAATTTGATTGGTTTTGCACTGCTGTGGACACAAAGGGCACTCTAGGGAAGACATCACAACTGGTAGTCATGAATTATGAAGAGGATGAAGTGTAATTTAATACATACACTGGGAGTCTTTTGAAGGACGTTTATATGTGATTACATGAAAGACCAAGTGAGAGGAGAGATGTGTGGTATTTTTAACTTTCTAAACAAGCCAAATCAAAAAATTATATTAGACAATAATAAAATCATTGCGTTAGAAGACATCTGTTTGAAAAAAAATATTCTTCATACAGCCAACTGTCTCACTGATTTGTCATCTAACCTTTAAATAACTAGGAAATGATATTTTCAGCAGTAGGCTTCTCAAGTCCATAAGGCCCTTGGCAACCATGGTAATTTTCCTGAACTGTGAAAGAGACACACCTACCTGTCTGCCTTATTAACAGGCATTTGCATGTCTAATTTGTCTTGCATTGTGCTGAAATTTCACTCTGCTGGAGTGGCAAACGGTCAAAAATAACTGTATTTGGAAGAAAGATTTTAAAGTTGGTCTGGCAACTCAAATTCCCTCAGCTTTTGAGAAATAGGCTCAACCTGATCCCAAAAGCTCCATTTCAATCTTTTGATTAGCAGAGCTTGAGAACACCTCTTGGCTGGCAAATTAAGACACCATGGAGCAAACTTTGCATTCTGACTCATAAAGGCTCTTTGCAAGTATCGCTAGCAAGCTTTAGAATAAATCCTTACTTCAGTTTTTTTGTAACTTTTTAAAAAATCCCAATAAGGATTTAGCATAGCAAGATATTTTGTACACAGAATCCATTGTTTGATGGGGGTTGTTGCTTATGGGACACAACTATTTTGCTATAGCTGGTCAGCACTAGAAAAGTTAGTTTTCAATGTCTGTATTTTTTCCATTTGTGGTACAGGACAACTTCAAATCTGCTGACTTGATTAGTGCTGGGAGACCTGGATACTGCACAGCAGACTTGTGCCATGGGCAACACTATTTATGGCACATAGTGTTTAGAAACCTAACAGCATCAAGCACAATAAAATAATATAATGAACAAAATTAAAGGTGAATGCTGTATGACTGAAAGACTGGCAGATGTGATTAAATACAGGCAGATTCCTGCCTGCTTTATTACTTTCTATGCAACTTTAAAATCATATGGAAAAACACATTTCTGCTTAGAAACACTCCTCTTCATTGCAAATCTAAGGACAAATGCAAGTTCTGGGTAACAGAGAATGAAACAGTTCTATAGAAAAACAGCATAATTAATGTTTATTGAAGGGAGGAAGAGTAAAGTAGTAAATGAAAAAAAAAAGCTCCTCTTGAAAATAAAACACTAGTTTTGTGCTGGGAGTTTTGAATTTAATTAATTTCCTGTCAGGATTTTATTTTTGTAGTAGTCATTTTTACTCAGGAGTGGATGGTTCTTAAGATGAATAGCTGAAACAGTTTAACTGAGACTCTTAGAGCTGTGGAAATTTCAATTGTACACTGTAGAAGAATTTGATAGTGAGCAAGAGTTCACTTAATGTGCTGTTTTGACACACAGTGCCTTTGCCTCAGGATAGTCAAGTTTTCTTATGTAGTGAATGACTTGTTCTAAAGCAAAAACTAGATAAAAATCACATGGAGAAGGTAGTCCAGTACAGGTGAGCTGCTTTTGAGGCTGTAATCCTTTATGCAGATTGTCCTTGCTGACCTGGTCAGGAAGATGGGCTTGTGGTCTGTCATGAGTAGTTATGTGAAACATCGTGTTATGCATTCGTGTTGGGTGACTGCAATAGGAAAATGGCAGTCCTGGTTGGTAGCCAAGGGAGAAGAAAAAATGCAACACACAGGCAAGAATGACATATTCTTCCACTTAGAGCACCTTAATCTTCCTATTTGAGAGGCTGGAATTACCTTTTATTAGTAGATGTGTCAGGTGGACAGGTGCTAATAATAAGACCCTAGACCACCCCAGTCATGCTGGACATACTTATGTGCTGCCAAACTAAATAAAAGGGAGCAGGAAAGCAGCCTTGTCTCCTACTCCTCCAGGGGAGACAGAGGAGTTTCCCACAACTTGCTCAGAGGTTATTCTAGTCTTCATTTCCCATACTGATTGTATTAATCCTTTATTTTTATGGGTTCCTACTTCACAATCACAGTATTTTTAAAATATAGCTGACGATTTAAAAGTCCTCATCATAGAAAAAAAATCCAGATAAATAATTTTACTTTTTATTTTTTCTTCTAATTCAATAGCCATAATATATTTCTAGTCTCTTCTTTTTTTTTCAGAGTATCCCTTATGCTTTTGCTTTATATTTTCTCAAGCCTATTTATTGTTCACTGCTTTCAAGATCTAACTGTGTTCATATTGGCATTGAACAGGTAAGAATGGCAGAATTTAAGAATGGCAGAATTTATTATATGGTCTGTTCATGCTGTTTCCTTAAACCTTTCTCTCTGTCCTTTATGTCCTGAGTTAATGGGAGAGCAAAGGCTTCTGTTTCTCTACTAGAAGTGCATCCTGGTGGTGCTTAGACATAGCAGTAGTCTGTGTAGTAGTCAGACAGAGCACTACAATGCTATTTGTAATAAATTTGTAAGAGTTGCTTTCCCAGATACTGTGCTGACCTTTCTTGGCTCACAGAAACTCGTGAGAAGGACCTGGAGAGGATAGGTGGTGAGTGTGCTGTGAGAGCAGGCAAAGTTGGCCTTTTGTGATGAGCACTGTTCTCTCTCATGCCATGCCTAGAATAGAGCTCAACTCCTTAAAGTTGTGAAAGTGCAGGGAATATCTCGTCTCAGTGAAGATCTGGTTCTGAAGTAAAGAAGGTGTTTTCATCATTTGCTATTCTGCAGTAGCCCTTCTGTTGCTGGTGCTTCTTGAATGTAAATGTAACAACACCGGCTTACATGGATTTCTTAATGAATAGAAATGCAATGTATGTGCTCATTCATATAGTACTGGCTGCATCATCTGAAACTGCTGTAGACATGTTGCACCCAAGACCTTAGGTTATGAGACTCAAAACAGAAGTCAGTTAAATGGAAAAGCACAAAAATAAAAAGCAAAAGGCATTAGGGGTTACTAGGAGATGACTTACAATGGGTCTGATTTGTGACAATGCAAACTGGGGAAATCTGTGAAACAAAATACTTTTTGAAGTTCAATCTAAGTTCTAAATCCAGAGAAGTAATCCTTTATCTGAGAAATCTCTGTTTTCACTAAAGGAATGCAGCAGTTTTGTGCTTACTGAACATCTCTGCAGGAGAATTCATGAAATAGTTTGGAAGACTGATATGTTGACATGCAGATAACTTTGCAATGAGACAGAACTTTTAAATAAGCTCCATATTTGCAGACACAGAAATAAAGTGAAAACCATTAAATCTGGTTGTCAGAAGAAGTCAAAAATAAGATGGAGGGTATTTTCTGATAGTAATTTGGGCCTTTCTGAATTCACAGCACAACTAGTAGAAACTGAATTAAAGTGGTAATTGCTGTCCTTGAAAATGATCCAAAACAGTCACATATTTGAAGCACAAGAGAAAGATATATTGTCACTGTGTGAGGCAAACTCTGGCACATGACACCCCTTTGTGCTCTTTAATCTGTATGATTAAAGATTCTTATAATTTGAAATAAAGTCATGAAAGTTATTGCAGTGGAACAAGAAATTTCATGTAAAAATTTTAAATTTCCTCCATTTATATATTTTGTTATATATATATTTTTTATAGCCTCATATGAAATTTATGATCCATGGTGTTCCTTTTTTAGGAACTGCCAGACCCAGAAGTAAGGAAATACTATCTCTGAGCAAAGCAACTTTTATTATTTCAGGAATCTGTGTAACATTATCATTCTTTTGGAGCTTTACACTCTGAAACAATCTTCAGAAGTCCTCGATATTAAATAACTTGATGGTTCCAGGTCATTAAAAGGACTTCTGATCGGGATAAAAGCACTCAACCACTTGGGAGCTGAA
Organism: Irena cyanogastra; assembly: GCA_013397155.1. NCBI lineage: Eukaryota > Metazoa > Chordata > Aves > Passeriformes > Irenidae > Irena > Irena cyanogastra. Next base: position 76,898 of record VWZV01003811.1, on the reverse strand, counting down.
AAAATGTGCCTGTATCATTGTCGATTTATCTAGAAAAATGGACAAATAAACATTTCATGCAAGGTAGTGGGTTATCTAACACTTAGCAGCAGTGCAGGTTCTCCCTTTAGTACACTAACAAAGAATATTATGTTTTGTTCCTCATGGTTGTAGTTCCTATCTAGACCTTATATTGAAAATATTCCCTGAACAACTGAAGAAATGGAGGCTTGCTGCCCTGAGTAGGCACTGGTTAAAATGTTTCTCTTCCACATGCAGGCTGAGGGGCAGGTACAATTGAGTTTAACGAGAGTCTTTCTATGAGTATACTCTGCAAGCTGAAAAGAAATGTGTAAGGGAAATTTTAGGAACTAGTAGGCACTTTGCTGATGATCTCGAACTTCTCATCTCTGCATCACCTACAGAGTTCCATTTTCCTTTCTTCTTTCAATGAGAGAGCAGAAGGGTCTTCATTGAGTTATAAAACCTTGCAGCTCCACATCTGTGTGGCAGGGCTTGAGGGCTTTAAAAGATAATGTTAGCTTGAGGTGCTTGAAGTAGAAATACCAATTGTTTCATTTCCTTTTAACTTCAAAATAAATGAATGTCATTTAGTCATTTATAAGGAGTCTTTCAACACTCCTTATATCATTACTACATCATAGTAGTGAAAAGACTGAGACTCTTTTTGATTTTTATTGTCATGTTTTAAATTCTTTCAGGCAGGGAATGAAAATTCAGTATGTTCTTATTTGTTTGTTTTGCAGAAACTTGCTTTCCTGTTAATCTTCTATCATGATGCCAGAGATCACCAAAAGGTTATCTTAGCACGGCAAATATATCTCGTTGTTTGAGTATTGGTAAAATAAACCAACAGAATATAGAAACAGAACAATGAAGTAACTCAACTTACTGTGTTTTTGAGTGAAAGATACTATTCTGGCCTTGAATTTTATTATTAAAATTACCCCATATGTATGAGTCTGCCACTTTTGCATAAATCCCACAGAACAGTGATAACAATAAATGCAGTAGACTTGCATTTCAGCTTCCACCCCACATTAGCTACCAAAATTATTTTTTGAATTTGTGCTACTGCTTCTGTCTAAATATACCATTCATTCACTCTGTGCTTGATACCTTCATGTTGAAACAAACTAAAGCTGTTCATGGAAAGCCTCCACAATGAAACATGAATCAATTTTGAAGGAGAAAATCTGTTACAGTTCCATTTTCTCTTTTCCCAGCTGAGAAGATCTACAAGCAATACTTGTTGGTGCTGTTACAGATGTCTAGTTTCAGAACATCCTATCTTGCTTTTCCTGCTTTTCTGCCTTATAATTTTGTTTTTACTAACTTGTATGCCTGCATGGGCAACAGTGATACTGAGGATGCAAAATGTTTTCTGCTTTGAAGCCTGATTTCATGTAATGACTTCGTGACTCATTAGCTCTTGAGTTGTAATTTTCTATTTCTGGTTTCTAAGCAAAGAAGAATCTTGTCAGTCTGGTTGAAGCAGCTCAATTATTTTTGAGTGAAGACCGTGTATAATAAAGTACTGTCTCAAAATATAAAAGTTCTTCAACAGATGCTGCTGGGGGGAGATTAATGTGTTATTACAGTGTGAGTATGCTAACTGTATAAGACTGTTTAAAAGAGAGCCATAGAGACACTTTCATTTGGGGTTCTTTAACAAAACTGCTCATACCCACCTAAGGAGTATTACAGCGGAGAGGTGTATGAAACAAGGTGAACAATGAAATACCTGGTTCCCCAGCTAACAATAATTTCATCATGCTGCTCTACAGAGCTGGATGAAAGATTTCCTTGTGTTGTTACTGTTGCATGTAACAGAATGAGCTTTCAGATCACAAGCAGTAGGCAGCCCTTTTGTTGCCAAATTTTTCATTAGTCATGGAGCTAATGGTGATGTGTAGGTGTGTGAATGGGCAGAACTGAAATGAAGTATCAAAAAATTGGCCATGAAGGAGCACATGAAATATCATAGGACTTTTTCTGTCCTGGAAAAAAATTGTTCTTATGAAGGGGAGAGAATTAAATCGATCCTTGTTAGGATATATGTTTTCTTTAATTTTCATACCTGTTATGTATCTTTATGCTCTGAGAGTGTATGTGGAAGCATCTAAGTAACCTACTTACACTACCTATTCTCTTCTACAGTTTTGACAACTTTCTTTCTTTACTTTCTCTTTGAATTATGCAATCCACATCTTTTTAACAGTTCATTATATGGCATTCTGCATTCATTCCTAGTATCTTTTGATGATGTTGATATTGCAGGTGAAGGTGTATGATTTAACTCAATGCTCTTTCATTCCTAGGGGGTTTTAAAATTATTTTCTGTATGTTTTTATACATGTGCATACAATACATGCTGGCCTTGTTTCTTGATTCTACTAGTACTAAAGGCATGCTGCAGGACCCTTACCACTAGACTCAAACAACTAAACAAACAGCTATGCTGTTCCTTAGTTCACATTGCAATGGATTATGGAAATGCACATGTTGCTTTTCCATTTTATGTTTGGTTTTTGACATCTTTTTCAGCAGCAGAAGTTAAATGGCTAATACACACATTGATCCAATAAGAATAAACTTTAAACCTGTTTCTGTACTGTTTATTCTCTCAGCAGAACTACAGAATTTGCTGTACAAATCCACATTGACTCTGTTTTACATAAAGGTTTGCCTTGTATTTTGCAAAATTACAGAGATGTCATTTCTTATGAATTTATTTATTGTGGTACCTAACAGTCTCTGAGTGCTGAACAGAGAACCTGTATTCTGAACCTGAAAAACAAGAATAACATTTGCAATTCTGTTACCAGGACTGATTGCTTTTATGTGCATCTGTAACCATACTTCAACTCCTGAAAAGACAGAAAGTTAATGAACCTTGAGATGTTAAGAAAGCAAGTGAATTCTTTCTTAGTCCAGCTGAATACTTATTTTGATTTCTTTTTTTGTCACTACAAAGCAAAAAGAAAAAATAAACACATTTCTGAATCCTTTACCCTATCGCAATAAAACCACTGGGCAAAAGGGATAAATAAAAAAGTGGGATTTCTGATTTTTCCCTACAGACAGCAAAGACCATCCTATATATGTATCTGTTGATATAAAGGCACTGTAGGTAAAGGTGATGTCTCTTTTTCCTAGATGATGCTGGCTTACCTAGGTTTATGAATGAGAGCATTAGGAATAGAAAGCCATGACAGATTTTGAACAGTTGGCTTGGGTGCTCTGATGGAGTATTATTTTAATAAAACTAGGAGAAAAGTCTGAAATCAACAGTACAAAACTCATTGTCTTAATTATATTTGGAGTCTTGCAGAAGACCTTGTATTTGAGGAGTTAGATCTTAGCCAGGCCATGTTTGCTGTGTGGGGTCCTGTGTTTAAGCTGCTGTGAGGAAATCTGCTGGAGTGGCCCAGATGGGTCTGTTCTGCATGCTGGGGATGATGTGGCAGAGGTAACAGTCCAGCCTGTCAGGAGAAGATGCATGGCTTTACTTGTTACACAAAATTTAAGGCATTACAGCATAGAAGGGAGAAGGAACATATCCACAGATGGGCTCTGCAGAGTGTGCTGGGAGACAATCCATCTGTGGTCTGTTTGATGCTGTATGAAACTGTGCTTCCCAGTACCTGATGGGATGCAAGATTTACTTACTATCTATATTAACCTTTGTATTCTGTCTTATTAAACCAGCTATGTTAGTATGACATTTTTGGGTCTTTTTTACTGAGATCCACCAAAAAACCCTTCACTCTCTCTCTGCCTTCCCCCCTCGTGATGCAGAACATTCACATTTGTAAAGTATGAATTCTCTAAAATGAAATTCTACTTTAAAATGGGGAACGGAAAATAATTGACCAAGTACTGTACCAAAGATTAAGGCTATGAATTACTGTATGACACTGATTCAGAGAAGGGAAAAAAAGACACTGATGGTAAATATTTGGTGCTCTTTGGTCCAAGGAAGTAGCTATCTTTTCACAGAAAGGCCTTCAAATGTTTCGTGAAAAAATGCAACCAAATCAATACGGAATAAACTCATTTCCTTCTTCCCCTGCCAAAACCCACCACCACCATCACCTATATTTCAGTGCATTGGAACTGTTAGGAAACTTGAAAATAAGACTAACAAAAATCAAGAAGGTCAATTTTTGCTGATGAGTGTTTAGAAGTCTTGAGTGGCTCAGAAGAAATTAACCACTGCAGCTTCATTCCAGAGAAATTTTTAGAAGATACTGTTTGAACCTGAAAAATATTTCTGCTATGCTGTTCTCATAAAACAAGGCAAAAAGCATAAATAACTAGAAAATGAGAAACTCAAATAGGGCATCTTGCACTTTTCACACACTCATTTCTACAAGAAAGAGCATGGACAGAGTGCAGCATAGGAGTTTAAATAGGAACAAATAAGTCACCAGCAAAACATAATATACTACTCACTCATGTGCAACAAAGCTTTCCTCAGATCTCCAGCACAGAAAATACTCATTTAAAGATTAATTGACCACAATTTCTTTGGTTTGTGGTTCAGAAAAGGTCAAACATTCATTAGATGCACTCATATTAAAATTATCTTGGGAATTGGTAATTTTTAACTGAGACAATGCAGTGTATTGCTCTGAAATGATGCAGGATGCTCAAAGGAAAAAACAAGAGAAGATCTAATTTGGTGAGAAATGCACAGTAATATCTCAACTCCACACAGGCAGAACTCTATGAAGCAGTATCCTTTATATTGATACTGCTTTGGCCATAAAAGTGACCCAGCAGGAATGCATTAACAGCTTCGACCATTAGTAATGAGAGGTAGAGAGTGGAACTCTCGTGGTTAGCACAGCGTACCCTTAGAATTGGGGGGGAAGTGAGTTAGTGCTTCAAAAAGCACTCAGCCTCTAACTTAGGTCCGAGATCAAAAGATTATGATCTCTGGCTCCTCATGTTATGGAAAAAGATTTTTGCAGCTATGAGCTCCATAGAAGTTCTCTGTTTATTACTAGGATACACCTTATATTCGTGTATCATGTCCAAAGTAGAAAAAGATATTACTTTTTGTAGGTGAGTTTTGCATTTCTTCTACTTGGATTAAATGAAATCTTGCAGATACTAGCCAAAAGCAAGCTTGATTACAAAAATATTCTCCTGGCCATATCACATCATCAGGGCTTTTTTTAGGAATAATAAATGTTTCAAAGATAGCCTACAAAAATGTCATGTGGAAAAAAACCCAGCAGCAGATGATTTAATGTTAGTGAAATTATTGCCATGATTGGCTATAAAAGTATCTTAATATAACATTCAATTTTGCAGTTAAGCATTTTCTTCACAAATAGAAATCAAATTGCACAGCTTAGATACCAAAATCATAGATTGCACCACAAATTTTTTTCTACAAAAGAGCTTTTCGAATTTTTCTTTCTATTTCAAAATGTGTTTCAGTAAAAAGATATTTCTGATTGTGGTAATTTTCATTGTGGTTGGACAGATTTTTGTGATACATGCTGAAGAATGACTAAATTTCTTGTGTATTCTTTGCACATAGGAAGGAGGGTCAGATGCACTGCCTCTGCCTTTTGTTCATTTCTGCACAGGATTCACTGGGTTTCTCTTCTGTACCAGTCCAACTCAACATATTCAATTATCTGTTCTTTTAATTATTGACTTCTTTAGCTTTAGCTGCCTGATTTTTCGGAAAAAAAAATCTGTTTCTCACTTCTTTGACACTTTCTTTTGTTCTTCACAATTAAAAGGTATCAACATACCTGGTTGTTGCATCATTATCAACACTAGGGCAGCTATCAAATGATCTGATACTGGAAAGAGCACTGGTTGATACAAAACAGGCTAGCATTAGTAAGCAAGAGGAATGTAGGTAATAAATTAAAATTACAGGAAGAAACTGCCTTTTGTTATAAAAATTCTTTTAAAGAACTGAACTGAAATATGACTTTTACTTAACAGTGTTGTGACTCGTTAAAAAAAACAAAATGAAACAAAAAACAGGAGAAAATGCACGCTTTAAAATTAATAGCTGGATTTTGTTTTGTTTGTCAACCAGAAAGGTATTTCTTAAGCAATCAAAAACAACTCAGTATGGTGTGCTCTCTTACATTGTGCATTTGAGCGGTGACTGAGCACCAGCTGGCCAGGATTCATTTAGCTGCAGTTCATGGACTTGGGCAGCACCTCTGTTGTGTTAGAGAGAGAAGGGAGTCTGGTACTACAAAACCAGACTTTACAGACTTTATTTTATCATTTTATGCAGAGCCACTGTCTGAAGTTCAAAGCTTCTGTAACATGTTCACAAAGAAATGGAGCATGATGTATTCTGTAATTTCTGGAATTTCGTGTGACAGACCAGACATTGGGCAGACAGTTGGAATTCCCTTCAGATGATGATGAAGCAGAAGTGCTCTGAGATGCACTCAATGCATTTAAGATGCTACCAAAGTAATGTTTGGGATCAGATTAAAAAGAACCTCACATGATTTTTTTTTCTTAAAAAAAGAAAGTGTATTTTAGCCTTTAAGGGTCTCGGCACCACATTTTTCATTCTATACAGCTATTCCCATTGTGCCTCATGATTTAATAATTTAAATATACTCTCTATTGCCCAAGAGAGATTGTCCTAGAAACTATTGCAATAATGCATTTCTCTTTGGAATATCTATATGTGTAGCCCTGCACACATCTTATGGCTGGTTTCCCCTATAATTAAAACACTTATGATTATTTTTAGGTTATGTTTATAATTTATTATGCAACTTATAAATAGCCATTCCTCATCTGTTAAAATTCCCTGATTCCCAGATGAGAAATAGGAAAGAATTTTGGAGTTAAGCTTTGAAGTGAAGGAGAAGGCTGGGTTCTTGTGACACCTACCATATTCTGTTTTTTCCTTGCTGTTACTACAGCTGTTTCTGAGGAAAACAATTTGCCATGTAGCTTGTGATTGACTCTTCTTACTCAGATTTTTTTGTTGAATACATTAATGTATGTAGAAGCCAAAACCAGTTAAAATGACAACTGAGAAGTCATTTTTTTTTACAGCTATCTCCATGTCTGGCTGCATTGTTGTGAGTAGTGTGGAAAGAGGAAAATTGTATATCAGAAAGCACAAACACAGAAAGTAAAGCAGCCAGGGGTGTCTTTACTTTTAGCACAATTTTTTTCAAACAGTCTTGATGTCAATGGCCCATGGTGACTAATGGAAGTGGCAAAGAAACTCAGGATGTTGAAAATCTGCACATACAGGGCACATTGATCCCCATGCTGCTGCACAGAAGCAACTGTTAATAACTCGGATTTTACCAATTGATCTGAAAACACTTCCAGGGGAGATAACTGTCAAGACTGCATTTTATAGAGGAAGAGGCTAAAGCACAGAGTTTAAATTTCTTGCTAGAAGGTCAAGAGTAAACCTTGGTCTCTTGAGTCCCATCAATTGCCTGTTCATTATACTGCTGATATTGCCATGTCTCTTCTAGAGTTCTCCAGAGGCTTAGCACAGTGTAGGAATCCATGATAAAGTCATTAGATATAAGCCTGGTAATGAAAAACCCTTTTTGGGGGTTCATCTCACACAGTTCTTTCCATAACCGCCTTCAACGATGCTAAGGGACCCTGGGGATCAAACTCTTTTTTTTGCCTACTTGAGGGGGAGTATCAGAAACTCAAAAGGAAGGTAGATGCATGACATTCCTCTGTTGATGGTTATTGGCTTGAGAGAACATCATGAGACTGTTTCATCTTGTGGATTCTCTGGCCCTGGACTAATTTCGTGTGGCCGTATAAAGCAATCCTGCAGGCATTACATGGAAGTAGCACCCCACACTGTCAGCTTTCCTCCTAGAAAACTGGAATTCTCTTCTGAAAGCATCTCTTCACAGAGGTGCTAAGCTTTTTCAGAGGACCATGAATGGATCACTGTAAAAATGTTTACATTCAGGCTGTAAATTACACAAAACTCTGACAAGGTCTCCAGCACATGGGGTAAAGAATAAAACTCTCAATGTTATGCTTTTCTGTAGCTAAACTTTGGCTTTGGCATCTCTGGGATATCTTTAGCCATGGACCAACATGAGCTGTTCCAAATCTACTTAAAATGGAAGGTGAAGGATTATACAAGACATATGTCATTACTTAAACTGATTATCTTTATATTCATAAATGTAAGTTATCTTTGTTGGATCAGTATAATGATGATGTGGAGTAAAGGCCTTTCTCTGCAGCCTCTAGACTTATAAATACACATACCTTTAAAGGTGAAAAGTAGTACAGTAGATATTGTATCAGACTCAAGTAATAGCCAAAACTCCCATTTTTATTTCCAGGCATTTCATGGCATTGGTTTTTAAGATTCACAAGGGTGAAACAGCCTATCTGTTCAAGGGAGGAACAAGTATTTAGTAACCCAGGACAAGGGATAGGGTAGCCTCAATCTCAACGTGTTTTACCACAGGATTAGACAATTAAAAAAGCCTTCGGAAATATAAGAGTCAGGCCCTGGCATCAACAAATGATGGATGAGAATACTGTATATGTGATTTCATTCTGTTCATTTTTGTTTGTTTGCAAATTTTGAGTCAAAAGGAAATAGGAGAAAGTGAAGGGAATTTAAGAATAGATGAAGGTACAGCATGTACTCTGAAGCTTTTTGTTTAGCAGCCAGTGGAGACAAACTTTACATTTCAAAGACAGCAGGATAAGAGGCCTGATTAATAGAGCAGGAAGTGGAAAAAATATTTTTGAGACTTCAATAATGCAGGATCAAAGGATTTGCTATGATAACATATTTAATGTACTTTAGAAGCCAATTGCAGGATACTGTATGTGGCACTACTGAGAACAGAGAAGACTTCAGGAATCCTACAGATCAGAAACAGAAAATAGAAAAAACATTAAGAAATTTCAAAATCCTTGCAGGTGAGTGAGATGAGAGAAGGAATTAAATAGGAAATATAAAATGTGTGTAAATAAGTAGATTTCACTTTTGTGGCAAGTTGGACATTCTGATTTCACATTTTTTTAGCAAAAAAAGTCATTGAGCTCTATGACAACACAATTAGATAAAATGTTGTGAAGATTAATTATAAAGTTAGCACGGATAGGAACAACAATGTATTTTATGAAAAAAAACACAACTAAGTAAAATTTGTGTTTTCCTGAATAAAAGCAATTGAAGCAAATTATAGGATTATGCATCCAATTCAAACATGAATATGGCAAGATTGAATTTCATTGTGGCAGTTGTCCATTGTCACCATGACAAAACAGCTGAATTTTCTGAAAGCCAGAATGTGAAATAGAAGAGCCTGCTAATGCATGGAGTTCTTACATATAAAAGGCTCAGGTTAGAGTGTGCTTTGTTGAAATTCTTAGCTACAGTGTTGGTTCATTTAGAAAGATATCAGGTAAGGAGATACTCTACAATTAGGAATAAATGTATCCTATTAAATGAGGCACATCATGGGAAGACTGACATCACAGGTTTGGATAATGTGTTTTAGCTAGAGGCTTACATTAGTATGCAGGCACTTGTTTTATATTTTCCCTGTTTTTACAGTGCTATCCTCTTGAAGCTCATTAAATCTTTTTCTGCAGTAAGGGCACTTAGGCATGAATAATCTAAGGAGTAAACAGAATACTATTATAAATACACAAGTGTCCATTACAAGAAGTAGTAAATTTAAAGATGATTAAAAAGCAACAGCAAAGCACAAACACCCTCTTATACACATACAGCTCTAACATAAGCAGTATGTGTTTTTCTTGTGAAGGATTCATTACAACATGAGTTGTAAAAATGATTGAAATAAATAACTCAGCCTGATTAATGAGCTACCATGAATCATTTCTAGACCACAAGTTCAAAAACAAAAAAGAGGATTTGTTATTGCTTTGTGCCTTATTTAATTATGAGGCTCAAAATGCATGAGACCATGCAAAACAGGTGTATAAATGCTGTATTCTGTATAAATGAGGACAAATTCTAACACTTGTTGTTCACCTTTTTACAAGGTTTTCGAGAGCTCCATTTCAACAGAATATCTAAACATACATCCCTCTATTTAAAAGTCCTTAAGCTTAACTGACTGAAGTGCTATAGGGCATCTAACGTAAGGGATATATGGGGTTAAAAAATATTTTAAAGTATTTAAAATTGTCTGAATCAATTTTTAGGCAGATGAGGCACTTTTTGTCTTTTTGAAGGCTGTAGGAACACTGCAGATGGTGTAATTCACAAAGTGAGCCAAGTACCTCTAGGACTGTGTCTCACACACGTGAATGTGTTTTTTGTAGTCAAGTCAGTAGGTGAGGAATAACTTTTCCCCTTTTCTCTTTTGTGAATTTTCCATTAAGCAAATGAAAACCCTCATCTTTCAAGCTCTAAAGAGTTCTATCCCAAAGAATATCAAGGTGCACAAAAATACCAGGAGTCCTGTGTGGATGAACAAAGCTAAACTCAAAAAACAAAAAGGGAGCATAGAGAAGGTAGATGGAAGGACAGGTAACGGGGGGAATATGGAAACATTATCCAAGGGAGGAAGTTTGCAAAGCTAAAGCCCAAATGTAATTGAATCTGGCTAGGGATGCCAAAAACAACAGAAAGGGCTTCAAGTGAGAAAAGGAAAAGTAGGGAAAGTATGGATCCATTGCTCAAAGAGAGGGGACCTGGTTACACAGGGCATGGAAAGGCAAAGGTACTAAATGTCCTATTTGTCTCAGTCTTTACTAGCAAGACTGTCCATCAGCAATCCCAGGTTTCAGACACCATGGAAAAAGTCTGGTGCAAGGAAGATGCACCCTTAGTGGAAGAGGATCAGGTCAGAGAATCCTTAAGCCAACTGGACATACATAAATCCATGGAACCTGATGGGATGCACTTACAAGTGCTGAGGGAGATTGCTAATGTCATCATGAGGCCACTCTTGATAATCTTTGATCAGTCATGGCAATTGGGAGAAATGGTCAAGGACTTCCAGAAAGCAAATGTCACTTATATCTTCAAAAAGTGTAAGGAAGAGACCCCAGGAAACTACAGGCTGGTCAGTCTCACCTCCACCTCAGGGAAGGATAGAGCCACGTTCTTTTCAGTGGTGCCCAGGGGCAGTGGGCACAAACTGTAACACAGGTGGTTTCAAACATCATGAGAAGTTTCTTTACTGTGAAAGTGACTGAGCACTAGCACATAATTGGAGATATTCAAAAGTAATCTGGACTCCAGGTGGCCTAGCTTGTGCAGGAGGTTTGGACTAGTTCCCCTACAGAGGTGCCATCCAAACTCAGTAATTTTCCAGTTCTGTGAAATAATCCTGATAGTTAAGCTTGGAATGCAAATCCAGCTCCTATCTCCAAGTCATTGTCCTATCTCTGGACAACAAAATGAGGCTTCTTCTTCCTCCTGCACTGACTCCCCTTTGTACTGCACAGGTTAGCAATGGCAACTAGGAGAGAGGAAGTGTGGGCTGGAGCAGCTTGAGGCTGGCAAAGGACAGTTTCTTTCTAAAGTTTGTGACAAAAGATGAAAATTTGAGATAGGATAGCTTGAAGCTATACTAGAGTTTGCTTTTCTTTTTATTTTTTTTTAAGTTACACTGCCTGCTCCTTTTGATATAAAAATACAGAAAGAAACCAAAATTAGATTGAAAATATTTGTGAAGACATGTCATAATGAAGGAATTCATAATGGGAATTTTGCATCCTTGGCAAGATGCAAACAAGTTTGTAAGAAAATTAGTACTTGTGATTTTGCTACTTGTTTTTACTCTTTATGTTACAACACCTTTCTTTTCCTTATTAAAACATGCATTTGCAAAATGTTTATAGTTCTAGAGGTAGCCTTGAAAAAATTCTAAAAGCCTTAAAAGTGTAGGCAGAAAATATTCAGCATATGAAGATGAAAATCATCATTGAAATTACAATGGAATTATCATCAGCCTTTTTACTGAGGACTAAGGCTGATGATAATGATTGTTTTTCAGCTGTTTAATCTAGACAGCCCTGTTGCTTGAACTGGCACTACAGGTATTGAGAGAGAAATCAGAGGGAATCGGTCTTAACCCTAACACATTCTGATCAGACAGCTGGAAATAAATCTACTGGTTGATATTGAGACATTTTGTTCTTATGTTTGGAGGTCCTAAGAAAAAAAGACTGTTAATATGAAAAATTATCAGAAAAACTTTTTGGAGAACTATTTGTTTCTCTAATTAATTTATTTTAAACTAACTTAATTCTTTAAATTTATCCATATCTTTTACTATTCTTTGTGTTTAGTCAGGCTGTTGCATTACTAGAATGTAAAGAAATGCATATGATTGGAATGTTTTCCTATATGTGGGGATTCTTGGATGTGAAGATTTTTAAGATTGGTAATACCCCATAAAAAATTAGGCAGTGATGGAACAGAAAACCTTATGATAGTTCTCCTAAAAAAGTTAACCTATTTAAGCCATCCTGTTAGGTTTGGGAGGAGACTTGATTTGGTAATTCATCATTTTTCCTAGTTTTCAGAATTCTTGATTAGCAGAAATAGAAACTAATGGCTGATCAAATAAGACTTGGAAAAATATCCACGATAGTTTCACATTCTTTATAGTAAGATCTTTCTTACAATTTACGAGGTAGTTCAGGTTGGTCAGTGATTGTGTAGCTCACAGGGTCTAGATTTGTATAATTATTAATAATGAACTTTGCGATATTTGGCTATAATGCAGTTAGTAAGCAGAAACAGCCAATTTTTCTATTTTATTCATGGTGTTTTATCTATTGTTTGGTCTATTAGTGCCCGAATGAGAGGGTTTTAGCTTTTGATTTCTACATTTATCTATTACCTAACTAAAAGGAAAGAAGACAAAGAGCAAGCCACAAATGGTGTAAAGAGTGAGCAAATAATGTTACAGGAAAAACAGAATCCTGTGAATTTATTTCTTTCATTAAATATGTTATCTGTGGAAAAATTAGGTCAGCTTTTTGAGAATTGAATTTTACAGAAGATTCCTTCTGGCTTTTCCAATTGTTACAAGAAAGGATTTTTTTTGTTTTTTTTCATATGAAATACCATAGTGTTCCACAGAGGGAGAGACATCCATCAGGGTGGCTTTTTACAAGAGACTTTTTTAAAATATCAAAGCATTAACTGCACATAAAAATAATTTTCAGCTTCTAATGAGGGCATGTAAAATTTTTATGAAATGAAATGCAAGTCTATTTGAAAAGTAAAGAATCAGCTTTTACTTGAGAATTTGTTTATATGCACCACAAGATGTAGAGCCTGGACATTGCTTTTGCTAGCATCATATTCCCAGAGGCCAGGAAATCAGACTTTAGAGTCTAGTTTCTAGAGACCATTATATGTAGACACAACAATTTAAATGGGCTCTTTGGGGTTTGACACCCAATAAAACAATGTTTGGGTGTAGCCCATAAGACTTGGCTCTAAAATTATAACAAATTCCCAGGCTCATATTGGATGATTAAGCTGTCCTCTGTAATGAATATCTAAACATTTCCCACAAATATTCATGAATTCAGTCTTCTGAAAGGCTGTGGTAACAACTACATGGCTTTCTCACTGGAGAGATATATCTTCAAAATAAATGGGAAATTTAGCCTCTGCTAATGAATTGCACAATAAAATATAATTTGTTAGATAATTCCAAATAAACACACTGGACAACTGAGGAAGAACCAGGTGAATGTTCTATAGGTTTATAAGTCTGCTCTAGTGAGCAGAAATATTGAGTATAAGCCCTCTAAAGCTATTATGGAAAAATAAATCCTGAAGATCCAATTTTGTACACTACCTAAAACACATACACAGAAGTTATTCACTGCTTTCCCATAACAGAAGTGAGCAAATATTTGAACATGCAATATGCATGTTGGAATTCCTTCCCTTGACCCTTAAAATCAGAAGCACGTATCTACTTTGAGTAAACTTCAGGGTGCTTGGAGAAGAAAAATAGGACAGCAATGAGAAGGCAAATGACCAGGTTTCAATTTGGTGTGTCTGCCTCATTGACATCCACTTGAATTACACTGCTTTAACAGAAAAATTGGTTTCCCTGCCCTTTTTCCAGTCCCATAGAGCTTCTAGAAGTTATCATGATAGCAGAAGGTTCTTCACTGCCTTTGGCATTGAATTGCTCCTTGATTTGTGAAAAGTTGGGTTAGTCTCCATGAATCTGCTGTACTCATTTTACACTGGTAAAAATAACTATTAAGACTCTAAATTAATAAAAAAATAGTATCTTGGGGGTGGGCATGTAGCCTCTGTTCATTTATAATCAATGACTTTTGGCCTAAATTTAGTGAGTCTAAAATTTTACCTTGCAATCTAAAATTACTACAGGAATTTAATTCTGGAATTGGATTTCAGAGGGTGCAAATGTGAACATCTAGCAGCCCATTTCAGCACCATAAAAGAATGAGGCCAGGAGAAAATGTAGACTTGAATGTTTAACTAAATGTATTTGGGCACACAGTTTTGCTCCTGGCTTACCACTAAGAGTTTTCCTGCTTTATACAATATTCTTGGGCCTGAATTCATGCCTATTTTTCTTATTTAGATTCTTCAGGAATCCTGTGACATGCTAATTTGCAAGATGAGCTATAGAAAAAGCTATTTTCAGAGATTATTACTGATGTTATTTGGGGCAAACTGAGTGACAGTTATTATTTCTTCCCTAAGCTACTGTGAAACTTCATCCCTACTTTACCAGTTTGAGCCACTCAAAAGCAGGATCATTCAAAAAATTCGCATTATTTGTTGCACGGCTCGGGAAGATCCTGCATGCTTAAAAATATAGCACACAGTAATAAAAGACAGTTGCAATGAAATACGTTATTAAAATAGCACTTAGTCAATTTAGGTGTCAATTTCTTGTTTGTTTGCAAGACAGTTCTGCAGATGAACTAAACCAGCACATCACCACGGTGTTTGAACATTAACTCTTCTTGTCATGCAGTGAATAGTCATGTAGTGGAATAAGGATCATGAAACACGCCACAAGAGCAAAATCCAGCAACTGTTGAGAATGGGATTGCAAGAATGAAACTTCGGGACATGACCAGAAGTGGAGCAGATTAAGTTGATGTGGGTTACAGAAAAAGAGGCCTTTCAGTACATGCTGATATGATAATTGACTATGGGCCAGGCTTCTAGCCAAGTCTGCTGCCCTGGCAATGCAACTGACAGCTTCTTGCAAAGGGATGTGACAAAAAATGAGATAAATACTAAAGCTGTGTCAGCTTCACTCTGTGCTCCTCAGAGTGTCTGATGAGTCTTCAGCCCAGCCAACAATGCAAGTTCTGCACTCTTTGTGCACACAGAGCTCTCATGTGAAATGCAGAGCTTTGAGTGTGAAAGCAGCTCCATACTACATTTTAGGTATTGCTTTGAAAATCTTAAGCACATGTGTTTCTGTGGTTTTTTTAATTTTCATCTTTACCTGCATGCAAGATATATCTCCCCTCACCCTCCTCATCACTTCAAGGCAGACAATAGAATCAGTGTACCTTTGGCCTAGTCAAGCCTGAATATTCTGGGAAAAATTAGATTTTCTGTCTTAGCCATTGAAGGTTGAAAATAGGACTTAGAGTCATTGTAATTTTTAATCATGGAGTCCTTCCAGTACTGCCTAACTTCATACTCCTTGGGCTGTATTCTCTATTTTGGAAAGTGTTGCTGATAAGAAATATTTATGTAACAGGTAATTTAAAAAATATTTTTATGACAACACTGACATTAACACTAACACTTAGATTGAGGGTTAATGGAATTTATCACAGTTCTGTGAAAAAGACAATTTTATGGGTAAAAAAATAAATTGTGAAATCCATGGTTATTTTTGTTATCAATTTCAAAAGAAACATCAGTAAGAATATCAGTGCCTGAAGTCCTTTAGTCCCCTTCAAAGAATATATATTTAAATTTGAAAGTTTTGTAATAACAGTCCTTTTGCCTGTGATGATTCTGGTGTAGTCTTCCAGAAAACAGTGGTAGAGGCATAGGAAAGAAATGGGAATAGCATTGGATAAAACAGCAGATTTTACTCTTCTAGAGACAAATAATCAATAATTGGCACTTTCAGGAATCTGGGCAGCTCGGGGACATGGATTACCTAAAAATCAAAGTTCAACAACAGTCTTCATAAAAATTACATCATGCTTGCAATTTAAATCCCCAACAGCAGAAATGCAAAGCAGAAGCCAAAATTCTACAAGGAATTTACCATGGACTCTTTCCTCTAGCATGCCTAAATACTGAAGAACTTACCATAAATTTGGCTTTTGCATGAAATATTTTGCTTTTGTGGCCTTGATTAGGTGACATAATGTGGAGTTGTTTTTTTGAAAGTTGGTTTGTTTGGTTTTAGTTATAGTTTGTTTTTAGATGATTTGTTTGGTTTTGGTTTGTTTTTAAATTAAGGAATCTTTAAATTATCTATCTGGTTTTGTTTCTCACATTTTCAAAGTCTAAGATACTTTCAGAAAAAGAACTTAGATCTGGGAAAAAAAAAAAGAAAGGCAGGCATATGAAACCACAGGTTTATAAAAACGGTGGCTTTCGGGATTGTTTAATCTCAGAGACTGCCTAAGTAGGTCATAATTTAGATGTTGTGGTTAAGGTAATGTTTGGCAAAGGCATTGGCGTTGTTATATGTATCTTCATCAGTGAATGGTGAACTATCCTAAGACAGAACACGACATCTTCTTATAAATTACTGGATAGGATTTTCTATAGTTTCTCAACGGTAGGGTAATGTTAAAATTTTGTGTGCCCAAGAGGCAGCATTGCCTCTTTTGAAGCAAGTTTACATCATGTTCTTTGATCTTTTCTCGAGAAGAAGCTGATGCAGAATATAAAAGGCAATGTAGGATAAGGGTCATCTTTGTTTGGTACATCAATGTTCTTTGCCCTTTTTGTATTTTTCTGGTTTGTTTTTGATTAAAAATGCTAATAATTCTAAAAATATAGTTTAAAAATAGTAATGTATCTCAAATCTGTGCAAATTAAAAGATACAGAGCCACTGGAGTGGAGCTGGTTTTCTTATTGGTGTCTGATATCATTGCTTGACACCTTTAGTAGTAAAAATTGATATGTCTTCAGCTAAATTATAAGTAACACGCAGCCATGATTGACTGTATGACAGTGGATAGATAGAGTCCTTGAGACTCTGATCCCAGGGTCATGGCACTATTTGGAGAGTCCAGGTAGGATTGCCTGCATAATTAGGGTCTAGAGAAGAGAGTAGAGAACAAGTGCTATGAGGAGCTGCTGAGGGAGCTGGGGCTGTTAAACCTGGAGAAAAGGAAGCTCAGGGGAGACCTTAGTGCTCTCTGTAATGACATAAAAGGACGTGGTAGCCAAGTGGGGGGTGAGCCTCTTCTCCCGAGTAACAAGTGATAGGACCTTAAGAGGCAATGGCCTCAAGTTGCACCAGGGGTGGTTTAGATATTTGGGAATATTGCATATCAGGAAAAACTTCCTCACTGAAAAGATCCTCACGTATGAGAACAGGCTGCCCTGGGAAATGAAGGAGCTGCTAAACCTGGAGGTATTTAGGAGTTGTGTAGGCGTGACACTTATGGACAAGGTGTAGTGGTGGACTTGGCAGTGCTGTGTCTAATGGTTAGATAAATGTATCGATAGATAACTGTATCAATAGATAAGTAAGTGTATCGATAGATAAAAGTATCAATAGATAAGTGTATCGATAGATAAGTGTATTGATAGATAAGAAAGTGTATCGATAGATAAAAGTATCGATAGATAAGTGTATCGATATATGTGTATTGATAGATAAGTACGCGTATCGATAGATAAGTGTATCGATAGAGAAATGTATCGATAGATAAGTAAGTGTATCGATAGATAAGTGTATCGATAGATAAAAGTATCGATAGAGAAGTGTATCGATAGATAAGTGTATCGATAGATCGATAAATGTATCGATAGATAGATAAGTGTATCGATAGATGAGTATATCGATAGATAAGTAAGTGTATCCATAGATAAGTGTAGTGATAGATAAAAGTATCGATAGATAAGTGAGTGTATTGACAGATAAATGTATCAATAGATAAGTGTATCAATAGATAAGTGTATCGATAGATAAAAGTATAAATACAGGCTGTCCTGAACTGTAAGACCTCCTGAGGGAGTAACCAAATGATAACATCAGTAATGATTGAAACTAGAATCACATTTTCACCCCAGAGGATCTCTAACTCATTTTCGCAAGGATTGAGTCAGACTTTGGGTTCAGCACTTTCCAGAAGTATGTAAAAAGTGGCTTCTGCCTGCAGAGACAGATGTTCTAGTGTTTTTTAAGTCCTCATCCTTTATCTCCCAGCACACCAAACACTGATTGCCAGAGACAGAAATAAACAGAAGGGCACGAATTCCCAGCTCCTCGGTGGGCAGAGGGGTGATTGAACATGGACATTTTTAAAAGCAATAATTTAATTATTTAGAATTTTGTACAAAAGTTTTAATAGATTTCAAAAATGCTGTGATATGTTTAATATTCTAAGACTGGATATTAAACTGGAATAATAACTCTATCTACATATGTGCCCTAGAAAGTGGTGGTTACTGATACTATTTCTATCACCTTTCATGAAAACAGAAAAGTTTATTTTCGCTTGAACTTAACTCTG
Source organism: Irena cyanogastra (assembly GCA_013397155.1). Classification (NCBI taxonomy): domain Eukaryota; kingdom Metazoa; phylum Chordata; class Aves; order Passeriformes; family Irenidae; genus Irena; species Irena cyanogastra. Next base: position 58,213 of record VWZV01003811.1, on the reverse strand, counting down.
CACACTACTGCATATTTCAGAAAACTGTGACTGCCTTTACCTGCCTTTACTTTTTGGATATAAATGCTCTAGAGGACTGTGAAACTTATTAATACAAGACTAGCAGTGTTTTGAGACATATACATTCTAAAAGTTGGACAAAAGATGGTACAGAAGCATAGCAAAGTAATTTAACATACATACTAATTCTTTAACTACAGTATAACTTTGTGCTTATAAAAGGTCTCTAACTGAAATTTGACTTACCAAAGTCTTATGTACTAGGACAAGCAAAGCATTTTGTATACAGGAGATGATATTTTTAATACTTTTCTGCTAATCTGTTTTCAAGATACATGTATCTTCAAACATGCATAGCTTACACTAAAGAATGCAGCTGTGGGGGAAAAAAATTATTTTAGACTAAAATAAAGGCTTCAGATAAGATTTTTTTGCAATTGCAGAAGTACCAGGCCATGTTTCACAGTTTGTTCTTTGCTGGATGTATGCTTAGAGACATTCATATGTCCTTCAAGAAGGTCTATAGCTACAAGGGTAATTGCTACACACATCACTTGACGTTACTTCAGAATTCTTTGTAGAGTGTGAATTTCAGGAACATGCAAAAAAAAAAAAAAAAAAAGTCCTTAGAGGGAAAATTCATCAGTTCAGAAATCTGCTATAATGATATTTATAAGTGAAGCTTAAATTAATAGCATGCAGTTGGGAGAACCAGTAATCCCTTCTTTACCTTCTTAGCTATCTGTATGAGGTGTGATGAGTTTAATTAATGAAGTATGTTCCACAGGTATTCATTAGAAACATTCCTTCAGCTGACATTCCATCAGTAGGATGCTAGCTAAAATAAGAATTTAATGTAATTCTTGTTCCTATTAAGTTCACTTGTACGCCCTACACCTCTAGCATAGTATTTCCAGTAAGACATATTTTCAAAATTATTATCAGTCTTTACTGTTCCAGTGCAAATTCCTTTGATTAGTACTTATACCTTCACATTAAACACACTATGGACAGAGTGGGAAAATGGTTAGCATTGCTCTTCAACACCACAAGAAATACTAGGCACCAGACACATTATGTGTTTAAAGCTCAGGTTACTTTGTTCAGTGTTAGTGTGTACAACCAGCCTGTTACACATAAATATTTTAGCTCACCTGGCCACCAGAGTTTTCTCTCCTTTAGGGAAAAGGGAGACGTTGTTCCAGCTCAGAAACAGATTGCTATCACCACCCAGAGGCCGGCTGCACGCAATTGCTATAGGGCTTTTCCTAACTAGATTGGCATCGATGGCAGTGCTGGCGATCCAGAGAAGACTGCTTGTAAGGCAAACAGTATGAAGGGTTACTCCTTGGGAGTGGATAATGTACCTCTAGGCATTTGGGGAAGTGGGATTCACCAGCTGGGCTGAGGCAACTGATACCTCTTGTTAAATCCACCAGTTGCACACCTCTGGTAGGCAGTCACTGCCCTGAACTCAGCCACATTGTGGGATTGTGAACATCAGTCTAAGGCTGTGTGTGATGATTTCTGAGGAGGCATGCAAAAAAATTTAATTGTGATTCTGTAATAATTTTAAATCAGACTTGCTCTTTTAAGTCAAAATTAGCCTACCTATTATAAAAGTAGGAAATATAAAATATAGTTGCGGGGATATTTTTAAATGCTAAGACCAACTATGTGTGACCTGACTGGGAAGTTGTGTTCTTCAGGCATATTTGTACAACACATGCACTACTGAGCATCCAGCAGCGATATCTGATTTCAGGGCTGTCGTGGTGTCAACTGTTTACAGTGTCCACAAGCTTCTCTTTATTTTTATTTATTTTAAAACTTTGACTACTGAACTCTGTTGACAGCAAAAGTCCTGTCAAAGTGATGAAAGTGTGGGCAAAATAATAAAATCATTACATTTGAGAACAAGTACTTTTTCCTTTTTTTTCAAAATATATTTTTAATTTTCTTGCTTTGTTGGTATGCTGTAGCAGTAGGGAACTTTTCATAATATGTCCACTTAGTCCTTCAGGCGCTTGAGGTTTTTTGGGTTTTAAGTTCTTTTTAAGAAATAAGTCTCTGATTCTTAACTTGAGCATTTTTGGAAATCCCATTATGCTACTTAGTACTTACTTTAAGCTGTTGTTGACATAGATAGGGAGGAGAATGAGGTGAGGTATTTCACACAGCACTGGACCAGGGGGAACTGTCTGAGATAATTATATAGGCCTCAGAAACAGAAGCAGCAACCAGTCTTCATGCTGAAAGACCATTAGGGATTTTCAAGATGACCTAAAACTTCTGATGAACTTGAATTCCACCCCTCATGTATTTTGAGCCAGGATATTCAACCACAATCAGGAAACAGGTTCCTAAATTAATAACGAATATAAAACACATTATAGAGTTCCTCTTTGCTATATGACGTTTTTATAAAGTGATTACAGAAAGAATATCCTGAGAAACCTGTAATGGATAGGCCTACTAAAGCACTAAAATAATTTCATAAGTGATAAAATAACATTTGAAGCTGGTGTATGTCTTAGCTGACTTGTGCATGATAACATTCTGAATCATGGGCGCTGAAACTCAAGAAGGATTTCTAAATATATGCCATAATGAGCAAAACAGAAGATCCACTACAGATGATAGAGACCTTCTGGAAAGCAGAATGAACTTTTTTTTTTTTT
>VWZV01003811.1:950-55526 GCA_013397155.1 Irena cyanogastra | reverse complement strand
TTTTTTTTTTTTTTTTCTGGCACAAACAGTATGCCTCATTTTACCACTGGGAAGTTTCTCAAAGCAAGAATGTCTTTCGAAATAGATACTTGAGGAGTACTCCGGCTACATGTCACGCAGACCTGTAAGTCACAAATGCTTTGAGGTGCCGGTCTCCTTTTTCAGTCTCTCCACCGCCTTCGGTCGCTCCAAGCGCTGACGGGTCCGGACNCCCGGCGGCCGCGCCGCCTCCTCCCGGGCGCTGGGAAAGTACGAGGAAGTTTTTCGGTCCTGCCTGGCGGAGCCCGAGAAGGTCTGGGGAGAAGTCGCCGAGCAGATCCAGTGGTACAAGCCCTGGGTCCGGACCCTGGAGAGGGGCAGCCTGGGGAGCGCCTCCTGGTGAGTGCCCGGTGCCGTGCGGCGGTCGGGGCACGGCCGGGGCCGGGCGGGCTCAGCTCGGTGTAGCGGGGAGCGCACTGCTTGCCCAGGGGGCTGCGGGGGTGCTGGCTTGGGGGTCACGTACTCGCCACAGAACTATCCCATCATCTTTCTGGGATTTGGTGTGCCATCGCTGTTGGAGGAGGGGGCTGCGGAGCTTGAAGGAATTAAATGATTCCACTTGGTTAAAGTTACTGATTAAAAGCAGCAAGGATGAGCGTGTTGGGGTGAGGGCATGCTAGCGTGCACTTTGGCAGGTGTGACACGTGCCTGTGTGAGTCCATGTGTGGCTGAACGATGTGGATGAGTGCGCCTGATGCTCCCCATTCAACCCCTTTTGGGTCTGAATTGGCAGCAGGCTGCCGCGAACACGGGAAACGCGGCTTCAAATGCCAGGAAAGGCAGGCATATGAAACCACAGGTTTATAAAAACGGTGGCTTTCGGGATTGTTTAATCTCAGAGACTGCCTAAGTAGGTCATAAGTTAGATGTTGTGGTTAAGGTAATGTTTGGCAAAGGCATTGGCGTTGTTATATGTATCTTCATCAGTGAATGGTGAACTATCCTAAGACAGAACATGACATCTTCTTATAAATTACTGGATAGGATTTTCTGTAGTTTCTCAACGGTAGGGTAATGTTAAAATTTTGTGTGCCCAAGAGGCAGCATTGCCTCTTTTGAAGCAAGTTTACATCATGTTCTTTGATCTTTTCTCGAGAAGAAGCTGATGCAGAATATAAAAGGCAATGTAGGATAAGGGTCATCTTTGTTTGGTACATCAATGTTCTTTGCCCTTTTTGTATTTTTCTGGTTTGTTTTTGATTAAAAATGCTAATAATTCTAAAAATATAGTTTAAAAATAGTAATGTATCTCAAATCTGTGCAAATTAAAAGATACAGAGCCACTGGAGTGGAGCTGGGTTTCTTATTGGTGTCTGATATCATTGCTTGACACCTTTAGTAGTAAAAATTGATATGTCTTCAGCTAAATTATAAGTAACACGCAGCCATGATTGACTGTATGACAGTGGATAGACAGGGTCCTTGAGACTCTGATCCCAGGGTCATGGCACTATTTGGAGAGTCCAGGTAGGATTGCCTGCATAATTAGGGTCTAGAGAAGAGTGTAGAGAGCAAGTGCTATGAGGAGCTGCTGAGGGAGCTGGGGCTGTTAAACCTGGAGAAAAGGAAGCTCAGGGGAGACCTTAGTGCTCTCTGTAATGACATAAAAGGACGTGGTAGCCAAGTGGGGGGTGAGCCTCTTCTCCCGAGTAACAAGTGATAGGACCTTAAGAGGCAATGGCCTCAAGTTGTACCAGGGGTGGTTTAGATATTTGGGAATATTGCATATCAGGAAAAACTTCCTCACTGAAAAGGTCCTCACGTATGAGAACAGGCTGCCCTGGGAAATGAAGGAGCTGCTAAACCTGGAGGTATTTGGGAGTTGTGTAGGCGTGACACTTATGGACAAGGTGTAGTGGTGGATTTGGCAGTGCTGTGTTTAATGGTTAGACTTGATGATCTTAAGGTCTTTTCCAACCTAATTGGTTCTGTGATCCTGTGATTAAAGACCAGTAAAGCTCATTGACTGTGGCATTCCCAAACAGTATAATGAAATCAGTACAGCAGTTACTTTTGAAGGACTGAGGAATGAGAATATTATACGTGCAAATGAACATAGTTTTGCTATCAGATTCTGTCAAACAAGTGTGGTTTGATTTACTGAGCAGGATAAGCTTGCTTGTTTAAGGTAGCAGTTAGGCATTTGTAAAGCATTACTTCTCAGGTGGAAGTTATTTCACCTTATGAGAGGGAAGAATGGATGTTTCATTGTCTGAAATCAGACTTGTCTTCTAAGCACTTTTCTAGCCTCACTTTTTAACTTGCATCTTTCCTCTTCTGTGGATGCAAAAACCAACATTATCGTGTTAATGTGGGCAAATACCTAAAGGGAGGTTTTATGGAAGACAGAGCCCGACTCTTTTCCGTGATGTCCAATGACAGGACCAGAAGCAATGAGCACAAACTAAAGCAGTCATGTTCCCTTTTTTAATGTGAGGGTGACTGAGCACTGGCACAGAGCTGGTTGTGGAATCTCCATCGCTGGAGATATTAAAATGCCATCTGGACATGGTCCTGGTCTACTGTCTCCAGGCTGACCTTGTAGAAGCCTTGAAGATTAGAGGGGTAATGTGTATGTCTCAAACACCCATAGCCAGATAGCTGTGGAGCCAGCCAAGGATTGTTGGTAATGATAATACTGGGAAAGAACAGGCTGTGGCTGGAGGAGGGGGCCATAAAGAGGTAGAGCAGCACTTTTCTGGGATAAATGTCCTTGTTCTGGCTCCTGGAGATAAGCACAACACGGTGCAGGGCAGGAGGAAGGTTGAGGAATGGGCATGGACTATAGAGGGATCAGGACCACTGAAGACGGCTGAAGCCCTCTGACCCATTTTCAGGAAGGTCTGGAAGAATGGATTGTGCATAATAACTAATTTGCATAGAAAACAAGAAACTTATGTACAGAATGGTACCCCCACAAAGCTCAGGTGCCTGAGTGCCTCAGGTCTCTGGGCAGCCCATCAGCTGGATCAACACTGGAGTCAGGACTGATGATCTCCTTTTCTTTCTTTCTTGTTTTCTTTTTCTCTCCCCCTTTTTATTTCATCTCTCTTTTACCTTGCACCCTACCTTTATCCAAAACCCACTGCCATGTTATTATACTAGGGTACCAGGGACTAACTTATACAGGGTTCTGTACAAAGTGTGTGGAATTTACTAATAAAACTTTGTAAATTTTTACAGACCCACTGACTTTTGTAATTTTTTTTGACCATGAGTGTTTAGGAATCTTAGGTTCTGCCTTCCCCTTAAGGGTGGGATGACACAGACCTGTCTGAGAAGGTGCCATCCAGAGGTCCCTTCCAACCTCAAGCCAGTTTGTGATTCTGTGGCTTTATACAAAGATGCAAGTCTGAAGACTCAACACCAGGCTGTAATTGTTTGTATGCCAGGTACCTGTTGTTCTGTGGATAATAAAACTTCAAGCAATTCAAATTTGTATAAACAAATGTCTTAATGTGCAACATGCAGGTTTTTTTTATTTTTTTAAGTTCACTTTAAATGATAACAGGCTGCATATGTTAGAGTGTTGTACTTTAATGCCTCTGAAATCCCAAATGGTTACCAGCAATGGTGTGCTCAGCAGGCTGACAGATGGGCAAGTTCTTTGAATATAAGAGAGAGAGAACATAGAAGAGGATCTTTCAGAGGACAGGCTGAAAAGAAAACAGACAATGGAACTCAGCTGAGAAAGAGGCCAGACTTCCAAACGAAAACATAGCTTGTTGGTAAAAATGGAGTTCTGGGTCACAGGTTTACCTTGGAAGCTGTTTATGAGGACCTTAAAAATAGTATTAAGAAATTCATGTGTGTGCTTCTTGAGTTAGAATTTGTTTCCTCTTTTGGAGACATTTTATTAGATCAATTGGAAATACCAGGTTTTTTTTTCAATATCTTTGCTTTTGGTTGCAAAACCTGAGATGTACGGAAGCAGATGCTTTTCATATATTTTCCAATGTAACCTACCTCAACTGAAGAAGTTGGAGGAGGCTGGTACTGTATTTCAAATGTAGGCATAAGGCAGTTTTTCTTCTCTAAATATTTTAAGAGCATGAACGAAACTTGCAACATGCCCCAGTGTGTTTTCTTCACTCTCTGCCATTGGAAATACCAGTATTATGTCAGTGGAATGCAAATGATTTCCAGAAAATAAGTGATCAGTGTCACCATCCTCTGACTCATTTTTTTTGAAGCAGTAATCCCTGGTACTGTTCTGAACTGTATCAGTGGCTGGTACATCACAAAACATCTGTTTTTGCCTCCATGAAAAAGAATAAGAGCTACGAAGAATGGTTGCTCAAGAAAAGGATGAAGGAATTGAAATTATTTGATGTAAAAGCCAAAATGGAGACCTAGGTTTTAAACCACATATAATTTGGCAAAGAAGTTGAAGGAAAAACTTCCTTGAGTTGGCTTTGAACAGGTCAAAACTATCTTCAGTTACAACATGGGAAACACAGTCTTTAGATGTTAGAGAGAAAAATCTTTTTAATGCTGAAGTTAGTGGAACACTTGAATAGATTATTATCTATTATTATGGAATAATAGATTATTCCATCTTGTGGAATGCTGGTTAAAAGGGTTAAAACAAGTATTTATTTAGTAATGTGGAAACAGTTTTCTCTGACATGTGCAGGCAGAGGGCAATTTTGCAACATATGTTTTTCCTGTGATGCTAAGACATATGTGCAATATATAATCCCCTTTGAATTTTGAAAATGTTGCCCAGATTGCTATTCAAATGTTGCTTACACATTTAAAACTGTGGCAGGGTCAATTTACGTAATAATATCTCAAATTATCTAATATTGTCTATCATTTTATTCAACTTCTACTCTCATTTCATGTAAAATGTGCATCTCTGCTTTTCTGATCCTATCAGAACCTCTATCCTTCTCAACAGGGTAACAAAGCTCTCATCACACCTTCCAGATAGTCTTGGTTTTTGATTAAACCTACAGTTACATCTCTTTCACACACTTCTTTGTAAGTGATAGCTAAAAATTCATGTTGATGTTGCCATGTATCTTTAGAAGAACCAAAGCTCTTGTGCCTGCTCATGTTTTGATGATTTTTAAATGGATATGCATAGCCCAGGTACTGTGTTCCCTTGTTAATATCATCCTACAGTGATTTGGTAGAAAAATCTGAACCTTACACAACTTTTATGACTGTAATACAGAGTTTCTGTGTATTATGTGAAACAATTCCAAATCATTTATTATTCATATGGTTTTCCTTTTAGGGGAAGGGTTTTATAGACTTTTGTACAGGACGGTTTGTGACTTTGATGGTCCCCCACATTCTCCTTATTAATGGTATTGTAAAGGAGTTGTAGTAAGATAACTGCAACCTAAACATCCTAACTGGGTTTAATTTCATAATTGCCCTTTTTAGACAATAAAGACTATCCCATAACATCTGTGTATGGAAAAAAGAGTAATACATAAAATATCCTGATTTAGAGCAGTCCTTTACTAAACATGAAAAATGAGAAAGGAAATACTTTTGTTTTAAACTACTAGTATGTTATTTTAGGTTATTTCTAGTTGCATTATAATATGTTACCACTGTACAGTTGTCCTCATAGAACCTTTTGGAAACTGTCAACTGTGTATTTTTTGTATATTGCTGTTTTTCCTGCACAGAGATACATGCAGATAGAAGAAGAAACAAAAAGGGCATCATTTAGTGTGAACTTTAACTTTTACGTACTGTGTCATCTTCCAGTAAATAGAACTGTCTTTGTAGCTGGTACCTTCTGTATTTTTGTACTTTGAGGATTATGCTGCACTTTAATTTTCTTTGTCTGTGTAAAATGACTAGAAAAGTGAAACCTAAGTTTGTAAAATGTTTTTTCTTTAATTGGAAGACAAGAATTTTCTGTAAATGTCTAACTATTGAAGAGGCTATGACTCATATCACTTTAGAGAAAACTTTGAGTCACTGATTTAAATGAGTGTTGTCAAATGCATTATAATCATATGATCTTATAACTTGGGATCCCTTTCATTTAGCTACAGATGCTTTTATGTTTAACTGTTATTGCCAAGAGATGAATAAAACTATTTTGAGTCCTGAACCTGTTCTCCTCGAAAAGGGTATGTGTGTGTGCCAGTATAAAGTAGGATGATAGCATGTTTTCATAATGTTAAATTAATTCATGTGAATTTATGCTTTTTCTGTGATATCATACATATAAAAATCAGAGCAATTAATGCAAAGTAAGTTAAACTAAGACCAGGTTTTGCAGATTCTGAGTTAAGATACAGTACTTTAACTTCTCTGTTTTCACTAATAGTCGTGTTAGTTGAGTCAATCATGAGGTTACAGAATAAAAAAGAACTTCCTGAAGTGAATATAATGTTTTGAGAGCTATGTTTTAATTGAATGCTCTCATTCCTTAAAAGAAAAACACAAAATGACCAAAAAAAAAAAAAGTTGTCTTAGTTTGGAAGGCTAGCTATCACATACTTCAAACTTCTTTTGTAGGTTTGTAGGTGGAGAGCTGAATATCTGTTACAACGCTGTAGATCGTCATGTTGAGAATGGACGAGGAGACCAAATTGCCATTATTTATGACAGTCCTGTAACAAATACCAAAGACAAAATAACATACAAGGAACTTCTGGAACAGGTATGTTTCAGAATAACCTTGTTAATGAAAAGGGCAGTAAATATTGCACAGTAGGTAGATACCAGGGAGGTAGAAATTATCTACCTCACTAGTTTACTTCTTTTTCTGTGCTCAGTATTGATTTATAAGCTTTACTACCTCTGCCAAATTATACTGCATCCAATAGATTTTGAAATTCCTCTATTTCCTCTTTTTCTTGTATAGTTTAATAGTTTTTCCCCCCTGGTTGGTTACATTTTTAACTTGTCTGTATTTGATTTAAATTTCTTTTTCCCTTAATTAAAAGGTTAAGCATAGCATTAGTTGTCTCTTGACAGTTGCTGTGATGAGCAAAAGTACAGTTGTATAGAAATGGAACGTGTACCTTGGCTATTGCTGCACATAGTTGAATGTAAGCCTAAATGTAATTCAACTGGGGGAACGCCAAAGAAAGCTGTGTCACCTGCCCCTGTGTATGCTGTCAGGAGGATGCTGGTGGTCCTTCTGTCTGGAAGTTCTGTGGCTTTTGACTTCCCTGTTGGCTGAGGTAGCTTACTCCTGTGAGATTGTGAATATCCAGTTCTGCTTCAGCCCATTTGGATTTACTCTGTGCCTCAGCATGGGCTGTTGTCACCATGGGTGTTTGCAGCCCGCCCCTTTGAAGGTTCTTGGCTCTCAGGGCTGTCTGCTGGAGGTTTGCCCTCATGCTGCTACTCTTGTTTAGCTGCCTTTCTGCTTCCACTTCCATGTAGCAGTTGAACTTAACACTGAGTACAAAAGAATGTTGGAGTTGGACTGGTATTTTTGGTTAATGTGTTTCAATGTGCAAGACGGATTACTTGACTGTAACACACTCACTGTACTTAAGATATGCATGTTGTGTCTGGAGTAATGTGAACCTGTGGTTTAAAATGTGAAATGAGGTCAGAACACAGAAATTCGGTTTGTGAGGGGTTTAGTCCACTGTTGCAAGAAAAGAGAAGTTGTACACTTAAAAAGAAATGATAAACCTGTTATGCATTCTACCTTTTAAGGAAAATATAGAAAACATGTACTCCTTACCGGTTCTCTATTTATTTACCAAGTCCTAGAAACAACATACCATACTGTATGCTGGAGCTGGAACAACTAGCTTCGATGCTTTAAGGAGTCAGAAGTCTTTGAAAGGATCCAGCTCCTAATCTAATCTTATTTATACTAATATATAATCAGTATAATTGCAATTTTATATATACAATTTTTATGTTGTTTGCCTTCAATAGTTATGATATATACACAATATACATGCAAATATATGTATATATGAAATCAATTTATATATACATTGCATATAATACTTGGCTCACTTTAATGCAGAAATGCAACATTAAATGTAAATTATCTTAAGTGAACTTGCTTGGTAGAAATTTCCTCTGAAAAGAACTTGAAAAGTAGCCTTTTTTCTGCTTTTTAAGCTTGACATTAGATTAAGTCTCCTAAGTTTATGTCTCTATAAGTGTATTAATTGTCTCAATGTCTTAAGACATGGTGAATTTGTGCAAAGTGAGAAAATTTTGCTAGTTGACATACACATCCTTTCATCTACATTTCTTGTTACAGAGCATTGCCAAACCAAGTGGAAGAACTTGTTTAAGTTTTCTGGGGTATGTAGCAGTACTCAGAAGTTCATTATAATCTTGCTGGGGGCTGAGTCCTATCTAAATACTACTTTGGAATTCTCTACAGTTTGCTCTTAATCAAAAGCAAATAAATGTGAAAGGCAATATTTGATATTAATAGCTTGTCTGTTGAAGCTTTCTGGTCCCCTCTTGTACAATAAGTTTAATTTGGTTTATCTGCTAGCTACCGGACTCCTGAAGACAAAAGTAACAAAGAGATCTGCAGAAAATGGGAGGGATATAGGCTGTTGTATTTTTTTCATGGATTTTGTAGGTCTAGGAGAGTTTAGCTTGCATTGAAGGATTCTATGCTTGTGTGTCCAGTCACTGCTCAACCCAGGAAGGTTTGGAATTCCTCTTTTGAGCATTTTGAATGGGATTTCTGGTTTTGTATCTTTTAAGGTGAATTCTTTTGGCATGGACCAGTACTGCTTTTGGTTACTGTTAGAGTTTATTTCAGAACTGAATGACTTAGAAACCTTAGCTGCTAATACAGCTGTAGTATTTGGTCACTGGGTAAAAGTAAAACCATGCTCACTGGGTCTGTGTATTTGATAGAAGTGTAACTTATGCTCTGGTCTTCCAAGCTGAAAGCCTACTTGAGTTTCTTATTATATCACTTGGTCTCAAGTGATTTTATTACTGAAATGTCAAATATATTAAACTGAGTGAGCAGTCTTAAACTTGAAGAAGAGTGGAGAAATAGCATGTTAGATTTTGAGTGATAAAGTACACTTCACTGTATTAATGTAAATCATAAATGACAACACATTGTAACAAAGTGGAAGGTTTCGTGGCTTTTAACATTTTAATGAAATGTCACTACTCACATTTCTGCCCTCCTTTTTTTTTTTTTTTAGAAAGAGTGATTGCTTGGATGTTTCAGGGCTACCACATCAATCTGTAGGGCAATGTAAACCTGCTTTACAATGTTCCCCTGTCTTCTAAATATTTGCAGATAGAGACAGTGTTTTATTTTATAGTCCAAATGTTTCCTGTCTGTCAGAAGGATGAGGAAAAGGGCACAAGGAAAATCATACATACCTGTGTATTGGATTGGATTGTTGTCTTCAGTGACATTACAGTCTTTAGGCTGGGGAAGTTAGGTGCAGACAAGCAATTGCTGGGTTTGCACAGGTAACGTGTAGTTCCTGTCTGCAGTATACTCTACACATGTTCTGCTTTAAATGCAATTTAGCTATGATAGATTTCAATAAAAATTACATAAATACATGCAGATCTCCTTGCTGTCTCCCTCCTACACCCAGGAACCAGTTATATAGCTCGTTTACAGGCACTGGGAGTCTTCTATTACAAAATTACTAATTATGATCATTTATTTAATGTCTTTTTTCCTTCAGCAGGCAAACATTGCCTTTTTCATAATTATTAATAATTATTTATGAAATAATACTTGTCCGTTGTGTTTAACTATTTATTGCCCACTATCCACACTTACAGTGACTATAAAAATACTCATTTTCATTGCCTTTGGCCTTTTTGTCAACACTCTGCTTGAGAGTCACAAGCAGGGAAGATAACAGTTATGTTTTTTGTTTCTTTGAGGGAAGGTGATGTTAGCTCTCCGTTTGCAGATTTTAATGTTTTCACACTAGGAGGTACAGAAAAATAATTTACCTTTGGAAGTAGAGTTGTTATCGTTATTTACAATTACTTTCCCTAATTATACCTAGAAATGACTGTAAATGCTGGTGGTATGGCAATAAATGCTAGCTTTGTACATGTCCAGTCTTTTTTTTTTGTTGAGTTTTAATAGTGCATATCAGTTTTATATGATCCTAATAGGTATTATTAAGTCTAGCATTAAAGATATTTTCTCTTGAAAATCAATGTTTAAGAAAAGAGATCTGTTCCATACAGATCATATAGATACCTTAGTTTGTGTGAGTTTTCAGCTTCGAAACATGTTCTTTCTTGTGTCTGAGAATAACAGCACAGATTTATGCAATGCTTACAGAAAATGGAACTTACGCAGTATCTTCTGATGCAAGAGTGCCTGCTTGGGGCTTCTGTGTTTCCATTTTCTTAAATCCTTGGGGAGAATGTAGAAATGTGCTGTTTGTTTATGGATGAGCTATGAATTTAATGCAAAGACGTAGCAGATGCTCCTGGAGCTTCTGGGTGTTACTGTCTCAGGTTACTGAAAGTCTCAACATGTATTTCCACTGAAGAGAGAAACAGTGAGGTGAGAGATGGATATATAAAAGCAATATGGGAGCAGAGGTGCAGGAAATAATTTCATTAGGCAGAGGTAAAACAGTAGAAAAGAGCAGTTAAAACCAGTAGTGGGCCTTTGGTTTCCCTGGAGTGATCCATGATGCTTCTTCACCTGGGTAAGCACATCACTGTAGCTGATTTAGTATTGGTCATTTTTAGATGTCCTTACTGCATACAAAACAGTTGATGTCCTTTTCAATATATTTATGAGAATTCTAGGACTGAATGTAGTTACTCTTTAAAAAGAGAAAACTCAAATTTTTAAGTACTGTGAAAGAAAGTGTTTCTTTCAGAAGATGCCACATTGCCATGCCACAACAAGCAGGTTGGGATAACTTCACAGTGCTTGTCACGGGCTCCCATGCTCACTATAATCCAGCTTACTATGTGGTAAATGCTAATGAAATATTCAGTACTACTTTTGTGACTGAATATTGTGTACTGTCAAAGCAATAAATATTTTCTCATGGTGTTACAGGGAAATTGCTGCTCATCAGTCTGTTGCATTTCTTGAGTTCTTTGCTGCTGTACATAGCCTCTCTTAGGTTTCTGCATAGAAAAAAATGAAAATCTGACAATGAGAGCAAGAATTAATTTTTAATCTAGATATTTCTCTGAATTTGTGTTTCCCTTTGGTTCAGATTACAAAAACTCTTCTCTCAGATTCTGAGAAGTTCATGACATTTCAGTAAAGAAAATACTACTACATATTGATTTGTGTTTCAAAGCTAGCTAGTTAGAACAGAATTTATATTATAAAATGAGCTGTTTGCATTCATTCTTAAGAACTAAAATTGAGAAATATAAACTGTTACCTATATAAAAGAATGACTGGTAGACTGTCATTTAAAAATTTGCTAGACATTGCTATTGATTTTTTTTGGATGTACTGACTACAATACTTAGTCTCCTTCCATTTTCATTTTACAAAAGAAATAGGTTTTTGCAAAAAATAAATTTTCTTAGATTTATTGACCCTTGATTAAATTACATCAACTTTCTTTATCATACTGGCTTGTCTCTTTGATGTTGTGAATCTGTTGACTGTATGAAAGTTTGTTTTTTTTTTAATGGAGCAACAGCAGATCTAGAGAAACTTTAAATATGAATGTTCTGTCAGTACAGGTCTCCAGGTTAGCTGATGTCATGATCAAGCATGGTGTGAAGAAAGGAGATCGTGTGGTCATCTACATGCCCATGATTCCACAGACAGTGTACTGTATGCTGGCTTGTGCGAGAATAGGAGCCATCCATAGCCTGATTTTTGGTGGATTTGCATCTAAAGAGCTTTCGGTTCGCATCGATCACGCAAAGGTAATAACCTGTTTGAAGCAACAAACACCATTGCATTGGTCACTCCTACCAGTCAATGTCAAAAACCTGTTGATGGATTTTTTCCCAGACAGGATAACATTTCTCTTTGTGTGGCACACAGTTTCTTTATAATACCTATTGCTGCTGTATGAACAAAGTACTATGTCTGTGCTGAGGTTGATACTTGTATAGCAGACCCCACGTGAGTAATTTTGACCCCTTCTACAAAAGCAGGAGTTTAACACACTGTTGTCTGTATAGAGCATACTTTCTTCTCCTGTTTGTAAATCTTTTTCTACAAAGCATCTCCTTAATATTGGCTTTTGGTTCAGCATTTTCATCAAGCGTATGAGGAAAATTCTGCCAACTCTAAGTGAGTTCACTGATGTTTAGGCATATTAGGTAGTACATTTTTTCAGCTATGTTGTGATTTAGGAATGGTATTTCCCAATTTATTGTTCTCATTGAAACACTCCAAACCTTATGTTACTTGCTCGCTCCCCCCTCTCCCTTCTCCTTCCTTTGGTGGGATGGAGAGGAAAATTGGAGCCCTAAAAGGTAAAGATCAGGTTGAGGTAAGAACAATGTGCTAGCAACAGCAATGAAATAAATGAACAGTAGCAGCAACAATATTCATATCAGAGTGTACAAGAGAGGTGAATGATTCACACCATGGAGAACCCGCACTACCCCACCACACCCTCCAGAAAGGACCCATCCCTCTTGACAGCTATGGAAACAGTTGCCCTAAATAAGTGACTGTGCAGATTACATAATTAATAGAGATGAATGCTTTTAAGACGCCTGTGTTTGGCATAAGTTGAGCTTGTTTATAAAGTGTTATGATGTCTATGTTATTGAAATAAAAATAGTACTTGACTATTCTTAGTACCTTATATAGGCATATTAGTAACTTGTGTATGCATAAGTTTCAAACTAGCTAACAATGGAAAGGCCTATTCTTGTTTTCTACTAGTGAAAAAGGTAAAGTCTTTGTCACCTTGGTTAGTCACCTGAAGCATTCAGCATTCTATGGTAGCCCTCTTATCACTGAATCATGTTGCTTAGACGTACAAACCAAAATAGGATTTTGTGTGGGGTTCATCTCCAGGATTTGTGGAACTTTCACTTAGATTTCTGTGTGCAGAAGTGCTTTTCAGATGACTGAAGTTTCAGTTTTATAAATATCTGTAAATAGAGAGTTGAATGCAGTTCCTTTTTCTCGTTGATGCTTTAACAAAGATGTTAATAAAATGGCCAGAATGGTTTGTTGGAATGATGAAAAGAAGCTAACAACAGCTCTCTAGTTTTCCCTGTCTTTCTTACCACTTCCCCATTTTTTTAACAAGCTATAATTAGGTAAAAATAATGTAGAAGAAAAAATTACAAGCTTTAAAAATGGAGGTTGCTACAATACAAATACATGTTTACTTTTAGAGTATTTTGCAATTATTGACTAATTAATCCCAATGGTTTTTCCCCAGGAAAAGAAAGGGAGAGAGCATAATAATCATAATCTTTGCTTCATGCATTAAATGTAAAGAGAGGAGGTTTAAATTTTCTAGCCAAGGTCACATAGCAACTCGTTTGAAGGTTTAGCTATATAATTATTAGCTGCAAACCATGGACTAAGTACTAGTTAAATTGCCTTTTGGTTTCTTTAAAAGGCAGTGTTATGGATGATTTTTGGTCTACTGATATACAAGGAAAATGTAAGTAAGGAGAGGCACATCCTCAATCTAAGTTTCAAAACATGCCCCAATTTTCAGCATGATAAAGCTTTCATGATAAGTGAATTGCACACTCTTGAGGCTGCCTGTAAGTACCTGTGATAGACAGTAAAAATGCTGAATAAATAAAGCAGTTGCACAATAACCTAACTTTTTTATTAGGCTTTTATGTGAATTGGTTTAGATGCTGCAGTACAGGACCTGATTTTGGTAAAATTAATTAGAAAGCATTAAAGATGTGCAGTGGAAAGCTGGCTGTGAGATGCTCTTGTGGAAGAAAGATGAAACTTCATACTCTGTTGGAAAGTGTGAGTGAAAGAAATAACAAGCACTTTCTAGTGACTATGAAAAGGTACACTTTGCTAGTTTACCTTAATTTATCTTGAATCTTAAACAGGTCTGGGAATGCTGCAAAGTCCTGCAAGCAAGCATCTACTTGTGTCAGGTGTTGGCAGTTACAGGCATTCTGCAGTGAATTGTGATGAAGTGATACAGACCATGAGAACAGGATTTTTTGTCATCTTTCCTTTCACCTGAGTCTGGGAATATATAATTTGTAATATTAAAGGAATGGGTACGTTCATACAATCATGGAACAGTTGGAAGGGACCTTTAAAGGTCATTTAGTCCAACTTCCCTGCAATGAGCAGGACATCTTCAGATAGATCAGGTTGCTCAAAGCCGTGTCAAACCTGACATTGAATGTTCCCAGAGGTGGACCATGTGTCATCTCTTTGAGCAATCTGTGCCAGAATTTCACCACCCTCATTGCAAAAAATTTCATCCTTATATCTAGTTTAAATATACCCTCTTATAGTTTAATACCATTACCTCTTTGTCCCATTGCAGCAGGCGTTGCTCATGTCCAGCTTTTCATCCACCAGTATCCCCAGGTCCTTCTTGGCAGGGCTACTCAATCCCTTCACTTGCCCAGAGTGCATTGATTTTTGGAGGGCTTGGTCTGGCACAGGTGCAGGACTTTGCACTTGTGCACTGTGGAAGCTCATTAAGTTGTCATGGGCCTACTCCTTGAGCTTGTCCGTGTCCCACTGGATGGCATCCCCTCCTTCAGAAGTGTCAGCTGCATCACTCGAGGAGTATTAAAGAGTATAGAAGAATTTTTAGGAGGAGTCTTTACAACAGAATAAAAGTGTTGGTCTTGTACCAACATCTTGTACTATTGGGCCTTGCTTTATCTCATTTCTACTTCATGATGTTGTTAGTTTTTTTTCTATAGCTCAGTATCTCTGTTATTTCTTTTCCAGCAGACCCTTGAATTCTTCATGTTTTTTCTTCAAACTTGTTATATTTCTATCTAATCTTAACATATAGGACTACATGGAGCCACAGAAGAGGTGGGAAATGGGTGTGTGAAAGCAATATGGGAATAGAGGTGCAGGGGAAATAATGCCATTAGGCAGAGAGAAGAAAAGAGCAGTTAAAACCTGTAGTAGGCCTTTGATTTGCCCAGAGTGATCCATGATACTTCACTTTGGTAGTACATCACCTTAGCTAATTTAGTATTGGTTATTTTTAAATGTCCTTACTGCATACAAGGCAGTTGATGAGCACAGGTGGGATCATCTACAAACTAATATAAAGCTAATGATAACAAGAGGCTTTCATCTTAACACTTGAATAGGACTGTATATCTTGTATTTATTACAGTCTAACTTCAGGGTAGCCTCCCAGCTGGCAGCTTAACTGCATTGTATTGTATCATCTATTAAATCAGTGCCTGCCAAAAAGGAAAATCAATGAATACTGAAATTTTAAAGCTCATCCAGAATCTTTATTTTGAATACACGCCAATTCGGGATCTTTCCTGAATGACAGATTTGGACAGGAAACATAATTGCACGAGAAAACAATTTAATCTGTACTTTCTCTGCTGAATTTAATTTAGCCCTGACTGTAACATTGTGGTTTATGCCTATTTAATGTGATTTATGCTAATGCATACAATTAGTAATCTAGCTTGATCAAACTGTGCGCCATATGATAAATAAACTTCTAAAACTTCAAAACAAAAGAGATTGAAGACTCGTTCTTTTCCAAGTCAAATATGTTCTAACACATAGTTTCTTTGGCGCTACCTTTTCTCCCCTGAAAAACAAAAAATAAAAATACCGATCTTCAGACCTAAGTCAAAATAGCTTGTATGCAGATTTCTTCATGTCTTACATAAAAGCTGCAGTTAATTTATTGACAAAGATGTGAAATCAAGTAGATATTAGTCTAAAAATCCCCAGAACTATACAAATCTGATTTCTAGTAATTTTGCACCCTCAGTCCTTCAACCATCTCTTGAAAAACTCTAGCCTTACTTCCCTCATGTGCCTTACAACTTTTGCTTATTCTCTTCCTATATTTCTAGTTTCCTGCCATTGCTTGTTTGCGTTCTTTTCCCTTTTTCTTCTCTTTTCCATCCTGTGACTTTTTTTGCAGGCTGTGAAAAAGCCAACAAAATTCTTCAGCTAGTATTGAAATGTGAAATTCGAAGCATTAGGTAGAAGGCAAAACAGTACAGCTGTTTGTTGACATCACTGCAACACTCTTCCTTAGCGGAGGAGCTAGCATGGACAGGGGTTTCTCTCTGTGTTCATTATTATTTGTGCAACTAATAAGAAGTTAATACTGTTGCTCAAATGTGTTTGAAAATAGTGAAATGTCAGAAGGTATTAATGTTCTTCCCAACAAAAAGCAGATGCATGGACAGCGAGATTACACAAGCTTGATTTACTCTAGAAAACAAATCTAAACCCCTGTGTCTAATTATGTAAAGATAAATGGTGTACATTGAATTTAATGGAAAATATTATTAGATCACATATCTAAAATACATTGGAAATGTACATATTAACTATCTTCTTTTTTTAGCCCAAACTTATTGTTACAGCAAGTTTTGGAGTAGAACCAAAAAGGAAAGTGGAATACATATCTCTCCTAGAAGCAGCACTGGCAAGGGTACAGAGCAAACCTGATAAAGTTCTCGTTTACCAGCGACCTAATTTGGTGGGTGTACAGTTGTACTGCCTGTATATTAACCTTCACTTATTTATGTAGTGAATGTGCCTTTACTTTTTTGCAAGAGATGTTTTACTGTATCTGTTGTGGTTTGTTTTTTTTATTTTAAGGGCGAGCATTGTATTCATAAGATTTAAGTACTAAATAGGACTAATGCAGTAGAGAGATTACAGAAAATTGAATAGTACTGTCTAAAAAATCTGAATAGTACATGTTTTTTGAATGCATTCCATTTATTCCGCGTGGTTTTATTTTGACAATTTTCTTATTTTGCAATGGGCAGGGCCATGTTCCTCTTACCAAAGGTCGTGATCTTGACTGGGAAGAAGAGCTTGCAAAAGCCCAGTGTTCAAAATGTGTCTCCGTTCCCTCAGACCATCCACTTTATATTCTGTATACATCTGGAACAACAGGTTTGCCTAAGGTGAAGGACTATCAGTAGTCTAAGTGTCTGTGACCAACTATTTGCAGTTCCCTGTGAAAAAATATTTAATTGAAAAGGTTGAAAATGCTTGCCAGAGCACAATGCTGTAAATGATAAGCATTGCTAGCAATGGTTTAAACTCATTTATTCACATTTCACTATTTTAAAGACAGTGTCTCGGAATAAATCACATTTTTAAATTTAAATAGTAGTAATATGAAGATGCATTTTCTTCAATTGTTTGTACAAAATAAACTTTTGAGGCTAGCAGAATGTCTTTTATTCAGTACTGTCTTCTGTGTTTTAACTTTCTCAGAGAAGCATAGTGTAGTCACTTAATGACAAGACCAGTTAATATATCACTTGTGTGATAGCATTTATTGCTGACTAATCTTGTTCATTATTTACATATTAGCTAATTTTCTTGTAGATAAGATGTGGTGAATGACATTACAGATTAAATGAAATAAAGCATGTTCTGAGCACTTATGTTACCGCACAATTCTGAGTACATAATACTCCGAAAATAGAAGTTTAGATTAAGTGAAAATTAACAAAGGGTATTCTTTGAAAATGTTTGCTTTTGAATGTAAATTAGTTTTAACAATGTATTTTTAAAGGATTGTGTTTTAAAAGGGAACTCTGAATGTTTGCCCGTTATTTACAATGTTCTTTTACGATGTGGAAGACAAGGTAAATATAATTTTCTGGTGATTGTCTTACCACCACTGATTCAGACAGTGTCACATATCCTGGAAAGAGCAATTCTACTGCTAAAAATTATTTAATGGTGTTGCCTATAAAGTTCTGAATTTCTTAGGATGTAAGGGAAAACAAACATCAGTTTTGCTGAGAATGTCTTCTGCTTTTACCTTCGATGTGGGCCCTTGAAAGCAACATATATATCCTAAATCATACAGTTGTATTGTCAAAAAACCCAAGATAAGATCCTTTGTTATGACAGATATTTTCCTTGACTGAGTATCAATAGTTTATCTCATAGGTAATAGTTCTCAGAAGTTTCCTTCACTGTGTTGTCTCTGCATAGAAAAATAGATACCTTGAATCAATCACCATTACAAGAGAGAGATTTTCAACTAGCAGTAAGCGACGATAAGTAACTCTCAGTGAATAAAACGACTTTTTTATTTATTTAAGTAAGTTGATTTAAATGGTCATGCAGGTAAAACTACTCGGTTATGACCTTCCTAAAAAAATTTTCATTGATCTCAGAGCAGAGGCTAAGTTAGAAGCTGAGTCGAACAAAGGCAATCTGCTGTCTGAAATTGATGAAGTCTTGGTAAACTATTAGCTGCCTAAGCAATCTCCATTTTAATGAGTTAATGTATCTCTGCAGTCCCTCATTT
This sequence comes from Irena cyanogastra, assembly GCA_013397155.1. Taxonomy (NCBI): domain Eukaryota; kingdom Metazoa; phylum Chordata; class Aves; order Passeriformes; family Irenidae; genus Irena; species Irena cyanogastra. Next base: position 37,113 of record VWZV01003811.1, on the reverse strand, counting down.
CTTGGATGAGGCCTGAAAGTGCCTATTTCATTCTATTAAGTACATCAAGAGAATGTACCATGCCTAGCACAGACAGACAGCTGCATTGTAATGTCTGGGCAGGGCATATTTGTTCAGTCCAGTGGCTTTCATCTGAATTTTAGTTCAGGACATCAGGACATAGTTTACTTAATTCCTTCTTCTAGAAATAGTATGCTAGAAGGTGATGGACCATACTAATATTACAAATATTACATATATTGACCATACTAATATTACAAAATATGTCCAAAAGTTTCCTGTTAATGATGTCCCGGGGCTGGTTTTTGGTTTACCAAGGTGTATGATGCTGTTGATAATCTCTCATTCTAATTTTCACATCCCTCTTTCAGCTGAAGACTGGGTTGGTTTTCCTTTAGCATTCATGTGTGCACTTCAGGCTAGATAGTAAACTTCCAAGAATATAATCGGACATCTTTTAAAAGAGTCAGGGCAGAAGGGGACATTTCAGGGAGTAATTCAGCACTTTTTTCAGGGATCATCTACTTTGCGGGTGCGAAGATGATACAGATAGGGTAGACAATGAGTTTAAAATATGCCTAGCATTGGGATGGTACAGTTTAAGGGAGGTAAATACTTAATCTCTTATTTTTTGTCAGTATATATTGACTGAGTATTTGTATACTTTTCTCTGAGTATTTGTATAATTCTCTCAACTTTTATGAGAGAATTTTAGCTTTGTTAGTTATCTTCTGAATGTTTGTTTTATTGTATGTTTGGTTTTTGTTTTCCAAAATTACTTATTTACTGGAACTGTTAGTATGTTAGTGTGTTCTTGTTTACTTTTCTTAAGTAAGAAGTATTGGAGTTGGACGACTTTAATTCTGTTGCTGCTAAATACTTAACATTTAATTGAAGACAGCAATATGATTTTATTCTTCAAATCTTAATCTTAAATACTCAAACTTTCTCATTTAGGGTGTTGTGAGACCAACTGGTGGCTATGCAGTTATGCTGAACTGGACCATGTCAGCTGTATATGGCCTCAAACCTGGTGAGGTAATTATATTTAAATGTCATGCAAACGTTTTGTAATGCCTCTTATAAAACTCCTAACTATAATTTTGTTTATATTTCATTTTAGGTATGGTGGGCAGCTTCTGATTTAGGCTGGGTTGTTGGTCATTCCTACATTTGCTATGGACCTCTCCTTCATGGTAATACTACAGTTTTGTATGAGGTATGATCTAAAAAACCCCCCTTGGAAATGGCAGCATCTCCTCCAACTGATGATCCAGATGATCCTGTTTATGCCTGTCTGTTCTTCATGCCACAGATATTTAAATTTTTTGTATATCTTCAGTGTCCCACCTATTACAGTAATTTTTAAGGAAAACTTGCTTCACTGTCCTTCAAGCTTGTCTACATTTGTGTGAAGGGGGTGGTTAGCAGCGTAAGGAACTCTGAAACAGCAGAACTAGAAATGGTGGATGGTGGAGTGTACCTGTGTTATTGATGAGACTACCTTTATTTTGAAATTAGGAGAGGGTGTTGTGTTTTGCATGTCTTGTGATGAAAAATACTTACCAGATCTTAGTTGGATAAAATTGAGAGCTGTATGCTTGGAACCAGAACTTCTAATGAAAGTTCTCTCTTCTTTCCTCTCTACCATTCAAGGAAGCTGAACCCAAGACACAGATGACATCTGGGGCTTAGTCCTTCCCTTCAGGGGATGGAACCTAGAGGGGTGGAGAGGAGACTAGTCCAGTTAGAGTCCGCTGTGGCATCCTTACTTTGCTGCTCATAAAAGTAATCATGCTGCCTTACACTGTTATTTTTATAGAATTTATTGTTGATTTTTCTGAATAAGAAAGAGCAAAAACTTCACCCAGTAGCAGAAATGCACATTGTAGACTCAAATATTGTATTAGCTTGAGTATTAAATTACTATAGTCTCATTAATGTTTAAGTGCCCTAATAGATGTTAATTAAATTCTTCATTCTAAGGGGATTAACTCAGCAGCACCACAATAGTTAAGCAGAAGAAGAAAGCAGTGCAAGAAAATTTGGTAATTTTATAGTGACTGTTTTTGAACACTGATGATGTGTGAGGCCACATTAAAATTGTTGCATGAGTAGTCAGAAGAGAATCACTGCAATGAAGAGGTTTTCATTCTAGCAGGTGTAGAATAAGCCAAGAAGGAATAGGAAGTGAAGTAAGGAGTTCTTCAGCATTTTCTGTTTCATAGTCGTCTTACAGTGAAGTTTTATCTCTATGTGAATGCATGTGGATCAATATGATTATTATCATTGTAAAGGTACCTCTGAGTTTAAACTGTTGTAAAAGAAAAGGAGTAAAAATCCTACTTTTTTAACAGTGAACATAAAGAAAAATTAGAGTTAGTATCAGGTTGACCTACATATCTACTTTGTGATTTTTTGTTCTTGGTGAGATCATTATTAAACAGAAATAGTACATTTCCCATTTTTCTTCTCCAGGATGCCACTAATCAAGGCTTCAGACAGTGTTCATGACATAAGCGTCCTCTTTTTGAGGATTAATAATGGGAAGAAAAGGAAGGTGTCTGTGCACACAGGAATGAAAGTAATATTTACAAAGGGACTGGTGCATAATTTTTCCTCTGCTTAGAAGACTGTATTAACAGTAAATATTCAAAAATTTTTAGTCAAGTCTTCTAAATGGTTGCCTAATTATATATTTTGGGTTAGGGAATGTCACTGTTTAGCCATGGGGGAAGAACACATTGCTTTTGCTTGTGGACAACCACTATTGAGTGTAAACTGTGCTGACTTCATACCCTCACTACTTCAAGTGTTTTGTTTATTTTTTAATTACTTAGGTGACAGTCATTTTAAAAATTACTATGGAAACTATGCTTTTAGTTTTCACTTGCTGTTACACCATTTTCAGGAATGCAAAAATGATGATGAATTCTTTTGAATACAAAAGCAAGTGTATTTTTTGTTTTGGTTTGTTTGTTTTAAATAATCTGTCCTGGGTTGTTTTTCTCCAAAACATGACAAACTTCAGCAACAAATAAGCTACCTGAAGTCTCACAGCCCACTTTGGTTTGCTCTTGCTAATAGAGTTTCAAGCTGTAAGCAACAGGGCAGTATAAAGAGAAAGTCTAGTTACTTCTTGTGGTCCTGTGATGTCAGGAAAAAGGCAGCATTGTAGTCCCAGTGTTTGGGACTTTGAACTAGGATAAGGAAGAAGATACCCACACTTGTCAAGAACCAGGCATTAAGGAGTTCATTTGAGTGGTCTAGATGAGAGAAGGAGCTACTGTCCCATGCAGAGCTGTAGCATCTTGTGTGCCTGGAGTCTCTCACAAGGCTCTCTGGAGTCCTGTAGTTGCAGCAGATTTGCAGGGTACAAAAGAGCAACAGGTTTGAAATTACTCTTTGGCACAGTTCTTGGAGATATCTAGCTTTTCTTGCTGTTTTTGTAAGCCAGTATCATCAGCTTACAAAGCAAACACTGTCTCTGAAGTCTGGCAGGGATCAGTCTGCCATCACCCATACTGACTGTGGAGTGAATTCAGCAGGACATGTCGTCTCAAGTCTTTAGTGGAGCTTTGGCAGCAGGGTCACTATCAGAAGGATGAATGCCTCTGTGAGCAGATTCTTTTGAATCCTGATACGTCAGGATTTTGTGTGTGCTTTGGCATCAGCAGGTTTCAGTGGCAATGAGTTCCATGCATTACATTTTCTATACAGAGAAAATTTCCTCATAATTTTGGATTAAGTAGTAATTGGAGAACCCATTGTTGTTAGGGGTCAGACAGAAAGGGCACTCTTACTCCTGCATTGTTGGACATTTTATTATACCTCTTCTTCTGTGTCTCTTTCCTTAAGTAATCTATGCTGGTGGCTTCTCACTTTCTCCATTCAAGAACTTTCCTATCCCCTTGGTAATTCTTGGTGTCTGTGAATTTTTTTGATAATCATGTATGAAATCATAAATCATCAGCACATTTTGCCTGAGGATGTCTGCTCAGCTGTTCGACATCTCATAAATTGCATGCTAAATCTAAGTGCTTCCAGAAAGATGTTCCTCTCTGCCTGTCTCAGAGTCTCTTGGTAGGTCTTTTCTGTGGGAATCTTCCCAGCTGATACAAGAAGTGTCTGTTCTTACTTTTCTATTTTAAATTAGTTGAGACAGATGACTCTCTTTCTGACTGCCCTGTTCCCATTTACTGTGCTCTTATTTCCTGACAACCATAGATATTATTGCCAGTGACTTTTAAAAATCAATTTTCATCTCCAGTATTGATGCAAATGCTGAATAGCAACAGGTCTCAAACTGATCCCTGAAGACATCCAGAGAAAGTATCTCATTTGCTCAGTCCCCAATTGACTCAGCAGTCTGTCAACATATTCTGAATTCAATTACCCTGTGGTTTACTGTTTATATTTCTAACTTCTAAAAATAAAAATTGCATGTGGTAATAAGCCTTCATGGAATACGGTAGTACTTCTTAAAATTTTTGTATAATAAATGACTACTCTCTCTGGCAATTTTATTTGTAGGTTTTGGGCTCTGAAATTAATTTGCACTGTCTCAGGTATGGTTTGCTTATGTGTTGCAATCTGATTATAAGAAAGATTAATTAAGGTGCAAACAAGACCATATGTCAAAGTTAATATTATGGATTTTATTTGTCAGTAAAGGTGAGGTAGAGAGATAGAAAGAAATATAAAAAAGAGGAGGGGAGAAAGAAAGAGAGACAGATTAAGGAGAAAGTTAGTCACCACCCCTGTGGATCCAGGGCATCCTGTTAGTCCTCTTCTGGTTTTCTCTGTGGTGAGTATCCCATGAAACACAGAATTCAATGGGTATTAATACACATTCAGGTGTACATGGGAATGCCCGAGCACCTCCCCTACAAGGGAGTTTTACACTCCTTATGCCTTATGCAGCAGAATCTGAATATGTTGCAAAACTTTGAATCAGTAAAGGTGCTCTGGTATAAGGCCTGAGGAATGAGTTTGGGGACCTTTGGGGGTCTTTGATGGATTTATGACCCCTTTTAAAGCATGAGAGTCACCTCTCTCATGATTGTCCCATGGTGGTGGATATTCATTCCCTCTGCCTTTGTGGACCAGAGGTTTTGCCTTCATGCTCCCAAAAACTCACCTCCTCCCTCTGAGATGCATTCTTCTTTCCCAGCCCTGTTTACTTCTCCTTAGACCTGAGGTAATTGGACAGTACTGCTGCCTTTATCTTATCTCAAGTTCCCTGTCAGGTGGCTTAACTCCTCCTTAACAGCCTGAATTCCCATTGGGAAGCATATTTGGAGGGATGGACTTTGGTCTCAGATGAGCTTCTTTGCACACTTTGTTACAGTGGGCAAAGTCCTGCAGTGATCTTAAAAATGTTTGAGCCATTAACCATTTCAGTCTCACACATTATGTCCATTTTTGTTTGTGCATTTGCTAAACTCTGAACAACTTCCAAGACACGTGGGAAGTTTTTCTGCAGAATCTGTAAGAAGAATATTTTACACCTGTGCCAGATTTTTTTTTCCTAAATGAATATCTTATTATCTGGGTTATATTTCCTATCAACTGTCAGGTGAATTTTCTCCTCTTTCTACTGTTCGTGTTTTATTTGGTTTTCTCCTATATCTGAGACTAGTAACTCCAAACCTAAACTGCTTTACCTAAACAGCTTACCTGTGACATAAATATCCACCTGTCAGAGTCCTGCAAGTTTACCCAAGTACTCCTGAAGGTTTAACAGTTTGTGTAAAAGATACTGTCAGGCTCAGGCTTGCTGGAAGTTTGAGGCACAGGCATGTCTGTGACATAGCTCAGGCAGAGATCAGGTGTGAAGTGGGATCTACGTGGGAGTGAGTGTGCTCAGGGCCACATAACCCTATTATGGGTTAAAAGTAACTGCCTACTTTATTACTGACAGACAAACCAATTTCAGCTTGCTCCACAGCTAGGTGTTTTGGTGTCCAAGAAGATTGATACTAGTTTAAGTAGTGAAAACTTGTGACAATTTGGCACTTTTCAGAGTCTGAGGCCATTTGTTTTAGCACTAGTGGTGTGGGTTTGAACTCTTAACCAGGTGCCTACAGATCTGCAGGTATAGTGAACATTACGGGGACTTGAACAAACAGGTTCACGGACAAATACTGATGAACACATGAAAGTTGTGATGAAGAAGTCAATGTTGAGGTCATACTTCAAGACAGTCTGGTAAAAGATTTTTCTTTGGGTATTGTGTGTTATCTGACAGGAAAAAGGACGTAACTCACTTTTTAAGCAAGCATCATTTTGCTTTTCTTTTTGGTAATTAAGGGTAGGCTAACTGCAGAAAGAGGACTTTTGGTGTTGATTATTCTAGTCCCTTCTACTTGGGCTTGAAATTTATTTTCTCTCTATTTGTTTCTTACTGCCTGCTTAATCCTTTTTAAAAAACGGCTTTTCAACTGTGCGTTCTATTTTGTCTTTTTAAAAAAATCTTATATGGTGCTCCTCTTTTTGAGAACGCATCTCACCAAGAGCAGTATCTCACCATAAAGCTGCAAAACCACTGGTACATATCTTGCCTTGGCTGTCCTGTGTTCTTTGAATCTGATTAATAGTTCCCCAGTGCTCTTGCCAGTGTTCAGTCCCAGCTGGATGCAGTAGGAAAAATGTGCGTGCTCGACTTGCGTGCTCTGACAAAGTTCATCTTCTAAGTGTGGCCTTTCTAGTGAAAAGGTTATGGGGATACCTGTGGAGCTAAAACTCATTCTACATTAACATCACCTTTTAATTTCAGAATATGTATGGAGCAGTTCATGCACTGTGGTAATTACAGTAAGATTGTGACTATATGATTCTTTGCTGACTGCTTTTCGTATTTTCAACATCACAAAAAAGCATTCTTGATTATTTTTTATTAAGATTACTTAACATTGGACAATTTGTCATAAATCGTTGCTTCTGTTTACAATTCTCTTGATTACTCCCCTTAGCTCAAGAAAAACCCAACCCCAAGCCAGACCACAGTCTGGTAGCACACTAAAACAGAATAGGGGCCCTTCAGGATCTCCCCAGGCTTCACGTGGGGTAGCATGAAGGTTCCAAAAATCCAGTTGTAAGCAGCTAAGTGTGACTTTTACCAGATTTGAGAGGAATTTCTAGGTAAGGAAAAGCTATCTGTGCATGGGAGTATAGCTGCAATGCCCCTGCGTCCAGAGACTCCTTGTTCAGAGGGAGTGTGGGTGTTTTCTGTACTGCATCTCAGGGTAGATATAGATATGACTCACTCTGCTGCCAGTGCAATAATATATCTTTGTGTCTGTCTTTTCATTTGCATGTCCATTTGTCCTAATTTTCTAAATAGTAACTAGTATGTGTTGTGTTCGTGTAAGGGATGGTTCCCAAAGCTCATGAATTTATTTCTACAAGTGAATACACTTACAGTATTACTATTTTTAACAAAGCCTCCTTTGAAGTCTTACTTGAAATTACTTCTGTTGCTGTGCTACCATTACTGTTACGTGCTCAAGGCTTGAACTGTCAAGGAATTATGAGGTATTTTTATCCTGTGACATTTTAAATAATTCTCTCCATAGGGGAAGCCTGTGGGAACGCCAGATGCTGGTGCCTATTTCCGTGTGCTAGCAGAGCATGAAGTAGCTGCCTTCTTTACTTCACCAACTGCAATTAGAGCAATCCGTCAGCAGGACCCTGAAGCAGCCTTGGGAAAGCAGTACTCACTGAAAAGGTGAAGTAAGGATATACTGGAAGGAGTTTTTTCCAGAAACAGACTGCATGAACTAAGAGTAACAGGGTATCTGGGGTTTTGCCCACCTCTGTAATCTATTCTTGAAAATTTAGGTGTATGCATATCTTGCTTGTAGATTTCTACTGATAGTTTTGAGGAGATGAAAGCTGTTAAAAAGTCTATGACTCTAATGTTAAGAGCTTTTATTGAGTTAGGATTCCTCTCCCATCTTTTACTTTACTCCTCTGTGCTTATACTCTGTAATACAGTGTTGGATTTTGTTATCCCATACTGTTTTTTCCGCATGACCTCTCATTTTGTTAAGTGCACAGGATCTTTAGTGTTTGTTTAATCAGACGCTAATCAATGTTTTGGTTGCTCCCCTAAAGCTTCGTTATTGTTTATGATTATGTGTCCAAAGAGATATTTGCCTTCTTGTACTGCTTTTAAGGTGCTTATCACTATACTATCAGCATGCTTCAAAGTCTTGATTGAGTTCATCCTCATAAATCCCCTGTGAGGTGAGAGAGTGGTATTATCTGTATTTTGCAGATAGGATGAGGCAATGAGAGATTAAGGTCAAACTCTTCTGTTAGTTTTGAATATCTAGTCTGAGCCACTGAAATACCACTGTTTCAAAGATTGTAGTGTTATATGGTTAAAATGTGGTATTAGCATTATATTTATGAAATGCTTCTCACAGTAACTTGGATACGTGAATGTTTAATACTTCTACAGACCAAGTTTCTGTATCTTATGGTAAACATTCTAAAAATGGATTTGGACCACATCTAATCTTGAAGTTGAATGATTTGCTCAGCATCAAACAGGGACTGTGTCAGACTGTATAGGCAGTATTTAGTCACAAGAGCATCTGTTATCACCCTTGTTCAAAGAGAAGGGAAGCTTCATTAAACCTCCACATTCTTAATTGCTCAGGAAAGTTTATTATTAGTAAGATGGATTTTTTCCTGAGGTATTCATTACAAGCTTATCATTATTTTCTTCCATCTGTTTTGACTGCTATCATCAACTCTTACTCCTCTTTGAAGTAAGAAACAAGCTCATTTGAGACACTAATGTGCTATTGTCCTATGACGTTTATTGACAAGAAAGTGATTAATATACTAGCAAATTTAATTGCTGTTCCTTGGCATTTCTTAGGCAATTACTTTGTCTTTAGAGTATTCATTTAATGGCAAATCTGCTCACCTGCTTTGTAAGTTGTCACATTTTCTGGCCAAATGAGAATTCTAGGTAAGAGTCTCGTTGCGGTAGCTGTTGCCACAGATGTAAAGAGATTTCATCATTCCTATTCAGTCATATCAAATGAGCTTCTCCAGTTGTCTGCATCTTTACTTGTCTCATAATTCACTGAGTGTTGAACTATGTCATTCACTGGGATGTGGTGTCTCTTTACTAAACCCTCTAATGCAGTATTTAATAGTAGGTACAGTTGTTAAGAAAGTCTATCAGGTGATTAAAATTTCCATTCTAGGGAAATACTTGGGTTTGGGTGTTACTCGGATAGACTTTTCTATTCAAGGTCAAGTGAATTCTGTCTGATTCAGTTTGAAAGCATCTTACTTTTAGTTCATTTGCTTGATCAATGATGCTTTCTTCCTTGTTACATGGTGAAGAATCTTTGATGTGTCTTTCTGCTACATGTGCTAAAATGAATCCTTACTTTAGAGACTGCATCCATGAATGCAGTTCTGAAAGAGGTTTCCACCGTGGTACCTTTTATTTCTGAAAAGTTCTGTTAAATAAATGGTAAAGATCAATGTCACTTTAAAAAAAAAGTTAGAAAAGACAGTTACTGATAAAGAGAAGATGTGGTAGGCAATGCCAGCTTCCATACATAAGGGAGTATTTGACTTACATGAGTAAATTGAATTATAAACAAACTTGTGTTCTTTTGAAATTACATAAGTGAAATAAGTTTCTGTTAGGAACTGATGTTTGTGGCATCACTGGCCTCTGCACAAAATTATATATATGAGTTTTCCGAAGGTTCTATGTGTATGTTTTAAATTTCTTGTGTCCATTGGAGCCAAATCCTGAGATTCCTTTGCTTTTGACACAAAATGTCACCTATGTCTTAAACACAGCTCATGCTTAACAGTAAAACAGATGTTTAGTTTTTAGTACTGTAGATCAAAACCACATATTTATAGAGATCTAAAGACATAGCTTTTGATAACTTCCAGCAGTGCTGAGCATTGCTGCTTGTCGTGTTGGGAAAACAAGTACCATCCAAATTCCATGAGCTTCGTCTACCTAAGCATATTCTGTTCAGCTCTTTGAATCCATTCTCCTCTTCAGACGGTAGCTCCACAATACCAAGCCATTAACTCTTCCCATATTTGGAATCACACTTCATTGTGTAATTGGCATAATTTTTGTGAGCTGGATTATTCTAATTTCCAAGCAATTGACAAGTGATGTTTTTGCATGAAATGGGGCAACAACTCAGCAGTTTAGATTAACATACAAGTAATTTGCCATTTGCATCCCATAGTCTACTTTGCTTGCTTGACTTTTGGTCAGGTGAGAATGTTCTGCAGTTTTATATCAAGAGCATTTAGAGATTCTTGCTTGTTCACCTGATGCCGGATAATAATGGACTTTAGAAAGAAATATGAGACTGCATAAAAACTGTGCAGAAATAATGAATTTAAACTAGATAAGAAACTTCCGTTATCTGTCATGTAATGCAGGAATAAGAGGATGTGAAATTAAAGTAGCAAATTCAAAACTATTAGAAGGAAATAGTTTCTTATAGAATTCACATTTCACACATGCTAAGAGGATATGTGATTAAGACCCAGAACTTATTACAATTGAAGTACGCAATGCAGTTCTGCCTGCTGCCCCCTACTCTGTGCTGCTGTTGGTCATAAATGGCCCTTCCTGGTGGAGTCCTGAACTGTGCTCATGAAGAGCCTTTGTGGAGCTGAGCTGCAGCTGTGTTCTATGTCTCTCATGGCTCTGTCACCAAAACTTCCAATGCTTGGATTCTCATATTCGAGGTAAAATCTGTTCAGGGAGGGAAATGAACAAACACGTCAATGGAGAAAAATCAGAAGATGTGAAAACATTTTTTAAATTTTGCATGTTTAAATAAATAATTAAACAAATAAACATATATATATGTGTGTGCATGGATAAATATACATATATGTGTATATATATGTATATTTATGTATGTATGTGGTCTCCAGATGCATCAAAATTAGTAAGAATTCTTTATTTCCAGTTAATATTTGGAGGTGCAAATGAACCTTCATTGCTGTATTTTTTAGGAAAAAAAGCTTATTTAATATCATGCAGATAGAGGTTGTCTTTGCCAGAACACCTCCTGCCCCCCAAACTGCTGGTGTGTGCATTCCAGAATTAAAAAAAAAAAAAAAATTATTCCAAAATCTTTTAATATGAAAAAGTGAAGCTCAGATTATTACCCATATGAACATATAAGATTTTGATAAATAGCTTGGAGATGTGGTTTCTTCTGTGCTTGGAGTGACACCAAAATGTATGTGTTGTGTTGAGCAATATTTATTACTTCAGGACCATGAGGAACATTGATCATATCAGACATCACCCTATATGTCAGATGAATATCTGAAGTCCGTTCTGCTGAATTCCTGTGTAGGGTCTAAAAGCTTGATTGTGCTGAATTTCATGTTAGGAATGTAGATTTCCAGAACAGCTGAGGACATTTGTTTAACAGAGAGGCTTTAAGACCTTTCTTCTCAATTAACTGCATTGCAGGGAGAGACGATTGCAATAACAGGTGGACTGACATACTGTGACGTTTTAAGTGGGCTTTTAAAAATATTCACTGGGACATTTCATAGCCATTACCATCCCTTGTTCTGCTATACTGTTTGAGAGGAGAAAATAATTCCATGGTTCTTATGCTTGGATTTGTGGCACTTTGCTCTGATATTCTTTTTGATGGTTTTGTGCTGTAAGTTTTTCAAAGAGCTAATTTTTCTTCTTCTCACAACATAAAGTTGATCTTTAGCCTGTAGATTATTAAATCTGATTATTAAAACTGGCAATTGAAAAGAGAGGAATTTTGCTTTTGGCTCAGGGGATAACAAGATATCTTAACTTTTCCCTAAGTCTTATATGTTCTTGGTGTTTCTCTAATTTGATTTCTGGATTTCATTTCCATGGAAAGATGAAACTCATAGTCTTTCTAAATGATATCCCTCTGAAGTGAAATTTGTGTCATGCCTACCAGATCTAAGAATTCTCTCCTTTTGTGGCCAGAAATCTACTGGTGTCCACTTTTGAAGGACAGGAGTAAAGTCCTGTGTTCAGCAGTTGTCTTCATTCAGAATGCACTAAGGAAAGACTTAAAGTGAAACAAAATGTCAGTGACATGCATCTGGCTGTGGGAGATTGTACTGCAATGCTGCTTCTAGGTAGAAGATACCTGCCTAGTTATTGTGTACAGAGTATTTATTTATATTTCACTTCAGCTGGCAGTTGCTTGCTTCTGGTCTCCCAAGGTCTTTGCATTCAGCAAATACAGTTTCTTTTACATGATGAAGTATTAAGTAGCTTATATTAATGCTGCAAATATTCTAGTTTTTACTAAGTAGGAAAGAAAATACAAAAAGTAAAAGTCCTCCTTTGTCTTTTCCCTTGCTCTGGGACAGTGGCCAGAGACATTTATTGTGTTCATTATCTTGTTTTCCTTTCCACATCCAGATCAAGATACAGACTTTATTTTTATTTAAAGGTTCAGAATGATGTTTGTAGCTGGTGAGCACTGTGATGTGGACACGCTAGAATGGTCAAAAAGAGTCTTCAAGGTACCTGTCTTGGACCACTGGTGGCAAACTGGTGAGTGGTTTAAAATACCCTTGTGAAATACAGTGAGGAGACTATTTTCAGACTTGTTTTCTGAATTTGAAGGTGAAATTGTTTTTTCTTGCCATGAACATGTAAATAAATGTAAAAAAAAAAAATTCAAGAAGGAAGAATGTTTTTTGGAAGTGGTCTGAAAAGTGACTTCAAGGTGTTTTTAGAACAATGTGACGTTTGTGAAAGCTATATAAAAAATAAGGTATTTTCTGGGATCCGTGTTTAAAAAAAGAAGTTTGTATCAGTATTTTTCCAGGTGTGTTTTATGTTGTTTGCATATATGGCTGTTGTGTGACAGAATGTTTGCTATTTAAGGCTTATACCTAAGTTTTTTGCATATATAATTCGTGTAGTTAAAAACAAACAATCTGCTGCAGACAGTAGACTCCTTGGTCTTTGATACTGTTCTATGTGGATGTCGTCCAACTTTTAGTGATTATTTTAGATTGTTTTTTCCCATTTGTTTCACTGCAGTGAAGGAATCAGGGTACCAATCTATGGGTAACTTTGCAAAAATCCTAGTTGAATCCTGGATTAAGACTTTATCAAATATATCTCCTTATAACTGTGGATTCATGTATCTTTAAATTTCACTATTAGAAGATTAAGTTTAGATTTTGCTTCTTATACACATTTCTGATTAAACAATGGAAATGTATTACAAAAGCTCCTCCCTTCCTCCCTCCCTCTCTGTAACTCTTGTGTTTTCTGTGGATCATTGATTTAAGATGTGTGGTCTTTTTCTCTATAAAGAAAAAGCTTCTGAGGTTCTCTCATGATAGATCAAATAGAAGCTATAGAAAATTAGAGAGAAAGTGAGAAACTCTTTAGTTCATCTATATATTATGCAATTAAATCAGTTGAGGAGGCTTAAAATGCATTGCTTTTATTAAAAAAAAAAACCCCTAACCACAATCTTAGATGAGTACTGAAAAAGTCCTGGAAGATAGTAGTGTCATTTTTTATTTAATCTGGATTTAATCTGCTGATTAACTGATTCATACAAGGCAAAAGACCTTTGTTTTGTTCAGTTCTCTATTATCCTAATGTGCGTAGTCAGGCTTGAATTATGCAGAATGAGAAATTAACTGGAAAGGGCTAAAAGATCAAATAATACCTTTGATAAATCGCTGAACTGTCAATAATCAATGCTACTGTATGTAATTTTGCACATTTTTATCTGTCTGTGCAGATATATAGATATATGTTGCATATAAAATGGCCATAGCTTTTGCATATGTTTAGTGCAAAAGTTTCATGTTACAGTGTTTTTTTAGACATATCTCAAGTACATAAATATCAATGAGAGATCTTAAGCATATAGATATAATGGAACTTACACTTTGTAGAGATAAGACTGGTTTAGACGTTTTTCAAAGAAGACCAAGACTCAGCTCAGACTACAGTGTGTTTCTTGATTTGTATATTCAGGGCCTGCCCTTAAATTGTACCGTGACTTCATGAACTAAGGCAATTTCAAATACATTGTTTGAGAGCATTTAATAATTTGATTAGAGTGAAGACCCAAGTGATTTGTGTGGAAATGTGAGCTGTTGAATGAAAGCAAGGCCTTCAGTCTGAAGGAAAAATTTACTAAGTCAGTTTCTGTCAAAGAACTGAATTTCAAGGGATAAGGAAGTAGGAATCACAGAGTCATTAGGTTGATGAGGACCTCCTGAACTCATTTAGTTCAGTCTCCTTCTCAAGCGGGGTCAGAGAGAGTGTTGCCCAGGATCCTGTCCGATTTTGAGTATCTCCATGGAAGGGGATTCTCTGGCCACTCTGACCAGCCTGTACCAGTGTTTGACTGCCCTCAGAGTAAAAGTGTATTTTTTAGGCTCAGATGCAATATCCTAGTTTTAGTTTGTGCTTGTTGTCTCTTGTTCTGTCAGTGGGCATCTGAGAAGTCTGGCTAGCATTTCTTTAATGTGTGCAAATACTAGATACCTCCCAAGAAGGCCTACAGGGGTGCCTTCTGTGAGAAGCTGCCAGAATTTTCCTTCATGTCTGGCAGAGTCAATCCAAGGCAGCTCCAAAGACGTATGTGCTGCTGGTCACGACTGGGCCAGTTAGAAATGGTAGTAACATGGTAATATGAGATAACATATTCAAAAATGAGAAAAAAAAAAAAGGTTTTGCGTAGTTGTAATTGGGGCCAGAGAAGTGCAGTGTGAGAACACGCGAGGGAAACAGCTCTGAAGACACCAAGGTCAGTGGAGAAGGAGGAGCAGGAGGTGCTCCAGGTGCTAGAGTTGAGATTCCCCTGCAGCCCATGGTGCAGCCCATGGTGAAGCAGCTGCCTCCTGCAGCCCGTGGAGGTCTATGGGGAGGCAGATATCCACCTGCAGCCCATGAAGAAGACCCATGCCATAGCAAGTGGATGCCTGAGAGGAAGTTTTGACCCTGTGGGAGGCCCATGCTGGTTCAGGCTCCTGGCAGGGACCTCTAGATCCATGGAGAGAGGAGCCAATGCTGGAGCAGGTTTCCTGGTAGGACTCGCTACTTGGACTCTCTCCAGCAGCTCCTTGTCTTTCTTGAACTGTGGAGAACTGAACAGGACTCCAGATGTGGCCTCACTAGGGCTGAGCAGAGGGGGAAGATCACCTCACTCAACCTTCTGGTCACATTCTTCCCTATGCACCTCAGGGTGCCACTGGCCCTGCTGGCCTTTAGGGCACTGTGGGCTCCTGGTCACCTTGTCATCCACCGGGACTCCCGGGTCCCAGAGCACAGCAGCCGTTGCTGCAAGTGAAAGCAGTCTTCCCTTCTGCTCTTCACTCACTTCTACTCTATCAGAATACAAAATGTATCCCATTAATTGTGAAAAAACAAGCAGTTCTGTCACATTCATCCTTACCTGTCACTTGTCAAAATGTTGAAAGTGGATTTCTGTGCTGGAAAAGCCATTTCAACCAAACAGTATTGGATTTCAGTACATGAGGTTAAAGATGTACGTACTGAATGCGAAATGTTTTACAGAATAGGTAACTGGCTGTGTACTTCATTAGAAATGTGCAAGGTTAGTGACTGATGACAGAATAAGGACCCACAGATGAAGAAATAACGATTTTCTGAACTATCTCTAAAATAAAAAAGTGGCTTACTTAAAATACAATAAAAAAACCCTGCCACTTCTGGCAGGAGGAAGGTGAGACTATTAGCTGTGTTACGTAGAACTAGTAAGTTTTTAAGTTGCATTTTTTAATTAAAAAATGAATTATCTTTTTTTTTGCCATTTAATTGCAGCTGAAGTTATGAATTGCTGTTTTGTTATACCTCGGATTGAAACTTTCTGACTTACTTCTACATATGAAAATGCTTTTGACCTTTGCAAGTCTGACAAATGGGTACTTATTCCCAAAGCAGATATTTATCTGCATTCTTCCAAAACAAGAGCATTGCAAAACTCTGAGAAATTCTAGCATCTTAATTTTGCCTGAAAACCGTAGATCTTACTTAAGGCAGTTACATTGGCTCTTTGAGCTGAGGCTAAAGCAGAAGATGGAGGAGGAGGAGGAGAAGTAGCTGAGTAAATAGTGTTTCTTGGATAATGGGGTAATTCTATTCCTTTGTTAATGACTGAGAAAGGTAAGGAAAAGATGAGTTTTGTAGAGATAAGAAGTGACTGAGTCATCATTTGGAGATGGAAATGAGTATGAGTTAGGGGAAACAAAAGGCTGACAAAAGTATTATAAAATAGGAGTGTTAACCACTTCCTTCTTCAGGTTTAGTAAGCTGTCCTCAAAGCTCTTGGCCCCTTTGCCATATATATAACTAGAAATAAATTAGTACAGACAAAGAAATGTGGATTTCTTTCATTTGTTCTCAAAAGATTTATGATGTGTATTTGAAATCACTGTGAATTAAAACAGTACTTTGAAACAGAAGAAAACTTTCATTACGGGACTTCAAAGCACCTACACCTGGAGAAGCTGATTGCTTAGAACTGATCTGTGTCAGTACACCTTCATCAATAACACTCATTTTAAATGTTAACGTTTGTGTTGCATGTATAGTAAGCACATCTTACAAACTGTGAAATATAAGTCACAGGATCAGTGAGTGGCAAGGAGGATTTCAGGCATTAAGGACTGGGAAGAACTTGCTGTTTTCTTTTGAGATATGGCAATGATGAATTAAAAGTTGTTTTCTGATCCTCTGATACTATGCTCAGCTGTACCTGGTGAGGGGAGAGTTTTGTTTGGGTTGGTGCAGGTGTTAAGATTTTGCTTGTTTATACAAATTGACACTTAGCACTTCAATAGCAATTTTCATCTTCAAAGTCGTTGTGCAAGCACAAGCAATTAATATTTTTGACACCCCTATGAAGTAAATACAGTTATTCCAGTCTTGTAGACATTAAATAGAGAAAGAACAGTATCCTGCCCCAAGATATCCAGTAAGCCTTAAATTCAGTGTCAGAAAGAAAGATTTTTTTTTTCAGAGAGATAATTTTTCTGATCTTATTTACATATGTTTTGTGATATTTTTTTCTGAATGGGAACTGGAATGCACATTTTGGACCTTGTTTTCTCTCTCGCAGTGTAGTTATACTTTAAGGCAATAATACAGTTGCTCTGTTTTAGTATTCCAGGTAATTAAATGACAAGGAGCCTTGCCAAATTTATTTGAAGTAGGCTAAACAATGTTTGGGTTGTATCTGCTGTGTGACTACAGTCATTCTGAGGGAGAGGTCTCAATGGACAAAAAAATGTGAGTTTGGCTTACCTTGATTTTGGAGCTAGCTTTGAGTTCTAGGTAAAAAAAGGGAAACAGCCAGGAGGTTGTGATGAGCTGTGGAAGTAGAAGGCTCTGAAAGTTTGTGTTAAACACCTTCAGCTGCTTTCATGTTAGCTAAAAAATGAAACTCTGCCATATTACTTTAACATTTTGAGAAAATGGTATGTCAGATTTCCATTTCTTCATAATAAGTATAGGATATAAAGAGACTTTTTTCTCTTGATGTTTTTAAATAAAAATGTTTTGAGACTCTGCCTTTGAAGATGTATAGGAAAATGCAGATGAAACAGAACTGAAGCTGAAAATTCAGTGATAAAATATGACTTGCATAAAATCTCAGTCAAGAGACATGTTTCCATAGAACTTTTTTAGTTGAGTACTATGGAAATGAAAGTTACAGAGTGTGCAAGTGTAGTTGGTTCAAATTGGAGTTACCTACTATTTCCTGAGTATCAGCTCACTAGCAGGCAAAACTATGAAACTGTTTATATTTTGTGTTTTCATGGAAATAGGCTGCCTTATCCAGTAAGGAGTAGATGTCTGCAGCAGGCATTAGGACAAAAATCAAATAGTGCTTTATACATTATGGCTGCTGACAAAGAAGGTTATAATATGTGCACATTGTATTGGATATTCTGAGACAGTGTGGTAACATTTTCTGGTAGGAATTCTTCAAGTTCTGTAATATAATCCATAATGTACTCCATCACTTTTAAAATTATTCTTTTTCTTTATCTGTGTCTTACCTCTAAAACATGCAAATGCTGTCTTGATAATATTTTTATTAGGACACACTGTTACTAGGTAATTAAATTTAGTGGTTTAATGATGGTTATACAGATCTTTTATGAGGACTATATAAACAATACAAATGTATCATTGCATTCAGTGTAAAAAATATGAATCATGAGTAAGTGTACTCAGATGAATATATTTTGGTGGACTACTTCTGAGACAATCAAAGAGTTTATTAATGTGATCTCCAAGCAGCATGATGCGGTCCCCAGACTTCATTTTCCATTGTGTTGCCTTGGCAACATTGTGCAGAATCTCTTTCATATAAGTATCTGGAAAGATGGATTTTGCAACTGAATTGTTAGCTAATCTTTTCAGGTTTGCACTAAAGAACTGCTCTTCAAGGGAATTACCTTGTCAGGCTAGACTTCTATCTCCCTTTTGTCAACTGCATTCCGCAGTTTGTTCTTCAGTCACTTTCCACTTTGCCCCATTCAAAACTGCAGATCAGTTCAGTGATTTTTTTCAATGTCATGAAATTCTCATACCCAAAGCCAGTGGGAAAGGTAAACTGTAGCAGTGAGATGACACAGCATTTTAGGCTTCTCCCCAAAGGAGCCCCACACCCGGATGTTTATCATCCCCTTCCCCTACCCAGGCTCCCCCTGAGAACTGCCTGTCAAATAAGAGACATGGGGTGATTGGGACGTTCAGCCTTAAACCCTCTTCTGCCTCACTGGGTTGGTGGGTTTGCAACCCTTCCCCTCTCCCCCGGGGTTAAGAGGGCAAGCAAGCCATGTGGTCAGTCAGTTGGGAACCATCAAGAAGCTGTTAAGAGATAGAGTCCTGCAGGTGCTGTTGCAAGATTCAGATGCCTGCGGGCCAGGAATAAACTCTGGATATAACCCTCTTCCAGGACTCCTCCTTTTTCCTCCACCATTCATCTTAAGTGTCTCAGGCAGAGACCACCACCACCTCCGGAGCTTGGCAGGTCTGGACTTACTGCCACGTGAGCTGTTAGTGTCTCTTGGGGTTGAACACCTCAATTGCTGCTATTGAGCTCAGACGCAGGGGTCAGACAAGCCAAGGCACGTCCCACCGGCGATATTGGTATTACTCCAATATTTTGGCCCCAACGTGGGGGCAGTTTTGAGCCTGCACCCCGAAGGGACACTCCAGAACGACAGAGACACTTAAGATAAGCTCGGCGTTCACTTGTGAAGCTATGCTGCACAGCTTCCTAGCAGAGACTTGGAATTTATTCCATTGAAGTCTCGAGAACGTCCAGCGCCTCTGGGAAGTGGATCTCCTTTTTGGTGAGCAACACCTTCTCGGGGGGGAACAGGGCAGCCCTTCAACGTCTGAAGAGTTCCTGTTCGGTGAGAGAAGACCCCGCCAGACACGGAACCGATTTGCACTGAATTGGGTGAGTTCTCTGCTCCAGAGGGGGGTAGAGAGCTCAGGAACAGTCCCTGAAGAGAGATCTGGGGTTTTTTTCTCTCTTATTCAGAGCACGGGAAAGGTTGTGCAACCCCACAGGATCGGGAGCGATTCACATTAAGGTTCAGCGAGGAACACGGCGACATTGCCGCTTTTAAAATCCCCGCGGCAACTGCGCGGCGCCGGCTCGGAGGGAGCGGGGGGGAAGCTCAGCCGGCTCCGCTTCTCGGGATCGGGGCTGCCCGCCGGGCCTCCGTGAAACAGCTTCCCGGCATGCGCCGCGGGCGGGGGGAGAGCTCGCTCGTTCCTGCACGGCGCGGGGGCGGGGGGAGCTTCCGCATTCTTGTTCCGTCGTCGCGTGTCGCCGTGATGTCACCAGGCGTCCCCGGTTCCCACGGTATCCCCATCCCTCCGGTGTTCCCACGGTGGGGGCACGCCCACTGCTTGTAGTGGCACCAGTATTCCCAATGGCTCCAAGTCAGAAGATAAGGAGCAGGGAACTGCAGAGCCATTGCAAGACCCAGTTTCCTCATTTGCCCCTGTTACGTATCAGCATGCAGAGCAAGGTGGAGGAGCCACAACTGCTAATTGGAGAGGTTTTCAACAACAAGTCTTAAAAGAAATACGCAAGACCCCAAAGAGTATGGACCACAAAGCCCATACTTCCGTGGCCTTTTAAATTCTGAGTTGAGTAGGACTGTAGTAGTCCCACATGATTTAAACCATCTTTTTTCGTGCCTTATGACATCAACAGAATACAAACCCTCCTTTCATCAGTGCAGTCTTCTGCTGTAGTCATTCCTTTAATTCCCCACAACAAAAGCGACCGCCTTGCCAGAAGAAGGGCTCAAAACAGCACAGCGACAGTGAGAATTTTGTGTATTGTATTTATTGCATTCATTAATATGTTAATGTATGACAGTTGCCCCTTTTTCTTTGTTTCTTCTCCTGCTACATAACAACTTCCTACCTCTTTTGTATGCTTTTAGTGTCTCTCCATTGCATCCTAAGAAATTCAAAGCAGGCAGCTTTACATTACCGACTTAGCACAGCCCAAGCTCAAATATTAATGCCAAAATGCAGTGTGTTCTGCCTAAGTATTTCCTACGAAAAAAGCCAGTATTTCAGCAGCATGGCAGTCTATTATGTTGAGGAATATAAGACACAGTCTAGAAATTATAATGTATTAGGAATGTAAGTGGCACAGAGTAAGTGGTAGATTTTTATCTTGAAAGTCCTGAGTTATTTCAAAACTGTTTGTTTTGATTGAACTTCACTGTTGACTGTGAAAGAAAAAAAGAGTTTTGAGCACAAAAGCTACTAGCTGTTGCTTTGCATAATTTGGCAGAACACAGCTTCTGCAAGTCAGGCACGTGAGTGGGTAGGTGGAAGCTTTCTGGTTAATAAAGTCACACACTGCCCTAGCTACTCGTAGGAGAATGCACTTTTTGCTTCTGGATCTACTGAGCTGCACATCCTCTGGTATAAGAATTGTTTTCCAAGGTGCAAAAGCAAAAAAAAAGTGCATATGTCAGACTACTCATTGGCTGTCCAATTTATAGTGGATATTTCAATAATATTGAAATAGCTTTATAATAACATCACTCACTTACTGGTAGAGTGGGACCAAACAAAGAGGGTCACATTTGTGATTATTGAGGACTATTTCTTTATATTAGCCCTTATCCTGAAAAGAAGAACCATAAGGAGGGAGTTGGGACACTTGAACAGCCTTGATTTTAAGGCCGTCTCTCAGTAACTCTGTCTTCTCTGTCTCAATGAAGTGCTTTTGATTATTCTCAGAGGTACCCCATATTGTTTTCATTATAACTCAGAGCAGATGTTGAATACATTTACCAGACTAGTTGTGAAACATAGTTCTCCCTGTTGTATTCTCTGGGGGAATGGTTTCTTCCCCCCAGGACCCCTGGATCTGTAACCACATAGTCTGACCCTTCCTTCCTATCTTGACCCCACTGGCTGGGCTCCAGTTATCTTTCCCTGAGCAGAAGACTATGTAATAACCCTCTTCTTCCTGACTCGCTCTCTTTCCTGGACACCTTCAAGATTAAACCCTTGGAAACCCCTGGAGAAGGGCCTCTTTTGAATTCTTTTACCCTGTCCCTGTAATACCCTTCCAAAGCCCTCAAGGAACTGGGCTAGCCAGTGCCCCAGGGACGGGCAGGAGGGGTATTCATTATATCTCCCAGTATAAAACATTGCTCTTCTAAATAGCTGTTTCATTGTTGCATCTTAAGGTGTTATGCAGAAGGGAAATTGCTTTTATTATCTGGTTGTCCCTGAAAAGCCTTCCACAGCTGGAGGGCCAGCTAACTTGGTAGCTTAGTGAGTGGACAGTTAATGTTCAAATGTTTGCAAAAGAGACTGTAAGGCAGACCTACTGCTCTATTCCTTGCATTAAAAATCTGGAACTTCCTAAAGTCTTCAGCATTGGAAATCTGTCTAGGTGCTGTGCATTAATTTCAGAGAATCTTCAACTATAAACAAATTAGTGTCAGGTAAGGGATGTCTGTTCGTATATGTAGAAACCTGATTTAAGGGATAGGTGGAATACAATGTACACTTGACATGTGTTATCCTTCTTCAGACTGTTACTCTTTCAACTTTTCAGACCTGAATCTTGTAACCTGCACATAGATCTGGAATTGAATTAAGAAACCAATCTTAATTGAAACCAAAGATTCATAAGCAGCTTTATTTATTGGAAATCTATAATAAAGGGCCACACAGTATTTGTATTACACATAATTTTTAAGGAAAATACCTCTTTCGTACTTAAAATCCCGTGTTCTTCTGAACACTGGTGATTTCTTCTCAGGAGGATTTTGAATTGAATTCCCCTTTCAACTCAGACTGTTTTCTTGATCATAAAAAAAGCTGTCCTAGAAAGAGGACAGCTGTTTTCTAATAGGTTTGGGAAATTGATGTTTCAATCCAGCATCCTCTTTGAAGGATGTTGATTTCCCAAGAAATGTACAGCACAAAGCTTCATGCTGTCCTTTGACAGTACTCCTTTGTGATTCTGTATTGAAAGGGAACCTTTAGCATTCAGGAACAGTTAACCTAACACAAAGGGCAGATGCTTTTGGGATTCACTCTCTGAATGATTATCTGATCCAAGTACCAAAAACCCCATATTTTTCTCCATATATAAAAATAGTCTTACTGGCCTGTGGGAACTGAATGTATGACTTAGAGCACTGGGTAAATATGAAAATTACATGTAAGTTGATAATTGAAAAGACAATAGAAGAAAGAGCAAAAATTGTAAAGATCTTTTCACAAAGTTTTAGAACTTGTGATTCTCCAGAATAAATGGACTTTCATTCAGGCTTAGTCACTGTTGTCCAAAAAGCAGGTAAAAAACCAGACAAGTTAGTACAATGAAGTTTCCTTCCAAGTTTCTGTTGATTTCATTATCAATATACTAGTGAGTCAGAAAAACCCTAACTAATTTTCAGGAATTCTTCCTCTCCCCTCAGGGTCTTTGAGTTGAGACTCTTGATGAGAAATGCTTGTCGATTCCCAGTCCACACCAATGTTACTGGTACATCAGGCTAACCGTGGTGCTGTGTTCCCTGTCCCTCAGCAGCAAGCCCAATTCCTGTGTTTTGGTGATAGGAGACTATTGTTCTTGCCTGATCTGCTACAGGAAGTTTCACAGCTCTTGCTGTGCAATATGTAAAGCAACATGTACACCGTGCTACCACTTCTTCTGACACAGTCAAAAAGGAAACTGTTGTACTGTCTTTTCCAATTCACTGTTCCTTCTGTTCCAAGTAAAAGAGGAAAATTCTTCAGTATGAATACTGTGCAGAAAATAAAGCTCCAAAACTGTTGAATACATTTTGTTTTTCTACAGTGTGATCACATCATACAGTTTTTCTCAGTGTGATCACAGATAGTAGATAATTTTGCTATTGTGTCACCACTGTAACTGTAGCCTGGGTGTTCTGTGTGTTAGAAGAAAAGAGTCCCCCACGATTCTGTAGGGAATTTGCATTAAGTAGAAGATGGAATGGGGAAAGATTAGGAAACAACAGAGCAAGTTAGACAGTTTTAGCCTGTCTTTATTAGCATGGAGAGTTGATAATTTTTATTCTGTTTTCCAGAGTTGCATTTAGTCCCTAGTTTAGCTGTGCTGTAAACGCTAAACTTTCAGCTACTTACTAACCCCTAAACACTACAAGAGTCTGTAAGTTTGCTTTTGTTTTTGCTTCTTTAAGCACTTGAATAGTTACATAACTTCTGAAGTGGAAGCTGAATGCTATGGAGGTTGAAAAAATTCACAGCAAAAATTACTTTTAATTTCCTGATGCAAGCATACTGAAAATAGGTTTGAACATACTGATCAGCTATACATACACATCTACAGCTGGAGACAAACCTGCTTGGTTTGCTGGGTGGCATGGACTATGAATTCCAGGCTAAGTGGCCTGAGACATCATCAGAATGATAAAGTCATGTTTTTAAAGTAAAGTCTCATCCTGTGTTCCTGCTAATATCTAAAACCACCTACACTTTGTTTTCTGTGGCTCAGAGTTATGGCAGCATTTCTATAGTAATTTCTATAGATTGTTTCCTTATAGGGGAAGAGTGAAGAGAAACTGGGCTTTTTCAGTCTTAGACTCTTTTATATGACTTGATTTATTTATTCCTCTTCTATGATAACAACTCTGGTAGTATAAAAATGTTATGTGAAAAGAGAGGAAAGTGAGGATGGAAGGATTTCTAGCTGCCTAACTGTAGGGATAATTAGGAAGGTGTCAGCATTACTGGAAAGCATTGATGACAGCTTTCTCAAACAAGTAGAGGAAGATCCCCTGAATAGTGGTGTGCTCTTCAGCCTTGTACTAACAAACAGGTAATGTTGATGAAGATGTGAAGGTTGAGGGCAGCCTTGGTTGTAATGACCATTGTGGAATTCAGTAGTGGGCAAGGAGCAAACAGGACAGCAAGACTATAATCATGGACTTCAGGAGACCTAACTTTAACCTCGAAAGGTCTTCGTGAAAGAATCCTACGATCTTGCAGTGAAGAGGGTTCCAAGGGAGCTGATTGATGTTAAAGGATCACTTCCTCTAGGCTCAAGAATGATGCATCCTGATGAGCAAGAAATGAGGCAAAGGGGGAAGAGATCTATGTGAATGAATTAAGAACTCCTGTGAAGTGTGACCAGGAAGTACGCAGGAGATGGAAAGAGGGACAGACCACCTGGAATGAATATAGAGAGGTTGTCAGAGTAAGTAGAAATGAGATAAGAAGGTTAAACAAAGACAAGTGCTGGATTTTGCACCTGGGATGGGGCACCCCTGGGTGTACAGGCTGGAGGAATAAGAGGCTGGAGAGCAGTGCCGTGGAAAGAGACCTGGGGGTCCTGGTCAATGGTAAAGTGAACATGAGTCAGCAGTGCCCCGACAGCCAGGAGGGCAGCCTCACCTCAAGTCCTGGGGGCAGTTTTGGGTGCCACAATATAAAAAAGATAAAGGTATTGGAAAGTGTCCCAAAAAGGGCTACGAAGATGGTGAAGGGCCTTGAGGGAAAGCTGCATGAGGAGCAGCTGAGGTCACTTGGTCTGTTCAGCCTGGAGGAGACTGAGGTGAGACGTCACTGTGGTCTTCAACTTCCTCACATGAGGAAGTGGAGGGGCAGGTACCAATCTCTTCCCTCTCATGACCAGTGACAGGATTTAAGGGAATGGCCTGAAGCTGAGCCAAAGGAGATTTAGATTGGATAATGGGAGAAGGCTCTTCACCTGGAGGGTGGTTGGGCACTAGAACAGGCTCCCCAGGGCAGTGGTCACAGCACTAAACCTGACAGAGTTCAAGAAGTGTTTGGACAATGCTGTCAGGCACATGGTGTGATTCCTGGGGGTGTCCTGTGCCGGGCCAGGAGTTGGACTTCGATGATATCTGGGAGTCCATTCCAATTCAGCATATTCTATGATTCTGTGAATTCTAAATCTTCCACTGTTTGTCTAGGATTTTTAATTTTGATGTGCTGAGCATCAAAAAACCTAGAACAAGTAAATACTGAATGGAACTAAAACCAGCCTTAACTGATGATATGTGTGTTCTCCTAATAGAATCTGGTTCTCCAATTACGGCTTCCTGTATTGGTTTGGGGAACTCTACAACACCTCCACCCGGACAGGCAGGAAAACCAGTGCCAGGATATAATGGTAAGACTGTGCTAAAAATGCTACTAGGAAAGGACGTTGCTTATATTCCTGAGTAAGTGTTCCTTAATTATCATGTCTTGCAGTAAAAGAAAATTACGGTCTTAAAAATTTCAGTTATCTTCAAGAAAATGGATCAACTACTTCTGCCTTTATTATATGAAAAGGCTAGCACATACTTTGACACATTACTCATCTATACTTCTACATGCACTTCTGCACTTCTACACAACTTGAGAGAGCTGTTAAGCAAACTATCTTTCAGTACCTATGGAACATTTTTATTTCCAGCCAGGAGAAATGGTAGGCTATGGACTAGCACAAAAAGGATGAGAACTCATTGTCTGGAAGGTATTTGCATGTAGGGGTGCAGCTACAGGATTAAGAATGCAAAAGTATTTTAATACCTGAGAACCCTGATTTTAACATAATTTTCAAGAGTTACTTGAAATCTGAAAATTAATTACATTAAAGATCAAGTGGTCTTCAGAAAAAGTTCTCAAATCATTGGTCAGAAAGATCTAAGCTGTTATTTTCTTTTAATACATGTAAGTGGTGGCAAGCATTAAAAAAAACCCCAAATATTTTTAGCAGCTCTTGGTTTTGACATTTACAGTTATGGCATGAAGACGAGCAATTGCTTGAAAACAACATTAAGACAAAACCGTGAAGTTTCTCTAGAGTTCTAATAAGTAGGGAAGGGTGAAAGAATGTAATTGCATCACACACATTATCAGATGATAATCAGGACTAAAAAGAAATATGAATAACAAGAATATAAAAATTTCTGATGAATATTTTGGAACATTGGGATTAGTGTAAGTAAAGAACTTCTTCAAAGAGAATGATGGAAATGCCTTTAGCATACCTTATAAAGGAAACAAAAAATGAGCACTGAAACTCACTAAAGACTTATGGAATAATTTTACCTCTTTTGGTCTTTGACCAAATGTCCTGTAATGCAGGTATTCACAAACTAGCAATTTTTAAAAAATTACTCTATTTTAGCTGCTGTCTTGCTGTCATCCATTTCTGTTTGGTGTTGTTTCCCTGCTGTCACTATATTTATTAGAGGAGATCCTTATGCCAGTTAGAAGATACTGTGGTTTTAGTTTATACATGCAATTCTTAATGGCTGGTGAAGACATGCTACAACATGAAGAGAAAGTTGCAAGATCTACTTTTTTTTTAAACATGTACAAATTCTTTGCTATTACATATTGCTAAAAAGAAACTGATTTGTTGCTGATTTTTAGAAAAAAAAGAAAATAAAAGTTATGATATCAAAGTGCAGTGGCACAAATTGCTTTTAAGAGTGAGTCAAGATCAATTCATAATTTCTAGGTCTATTGTCTTAAATCAGATATTATACTGTGCTTTTCTCTTGATTTACTTAAACCTTTGCAGATAATTTCAGTGCATTTTCAGACTGAAGCAGGTCCCACATTTTGAAGAAATAAGTCAGTTCTTCCGTAATTCAGGAATAAGCAGCAGAGTATCTCACTTCCCCAAATTTTTGTACGTTGAAATATGTAGCTTGCAAGGAGAGGACTAAATACTGGGATTGGTAACTTGATGAAACAGTTACAGTAAACTGACTGGATTTTACTTAGTGTCATAAAAATAGGAGAGAAAACACTGACAGCTACACAAGCAGGTCTTTGTGAAACTGGCCTTGTGTACTTGCTTGTGTCTGTGTGCTGGGCCATTGCTTCCAGCAGGCTGTTCAGTTACTTTAAAATCACCATCATCTTCGAAGGAATAGCTTCAGCCAGAAGTAATAAATTACAGATGTTGCCGTTCTTTGAAGAAATAGGATATGATATTACTCATGTAAGTTTTAGCAGAGTTTTAGTCTGAAGTCTGTTATCCACTTTTCCCCATTTCCTCTGGAACTTTGTAATACAGAATGTGAGATTATTTGTAGAGATTTAGATACAGATGAACATTGCTTTCATTGTTTGGGCAGGCTTCAAAAAGCATGTAATTCTTATCAGCCCAGTCTGTCAAAATCTTCCTTCCCTGTTTTTCTGTCGTTTAGTTGCTTCACCTTATGTAATTTCAGTATCATAGGCCGAGGTGGTATCTGTCCTTTCTTTCTTATGCCCACACCTTGAGATGGAATGGATGGTTGTAGTAGC
The DNA here is from genome assembly GCA_013397155.1 of Irena cyanogastra. Lineage (NCBI taxonomy): Eukaryota > Metazoa > Chordata > Aves > Passeriformes > Irenidae > Irena > Irena cyanogastra. The sequence continues at coordinate 9,248 of VWZV01003811.1, read as the reverse complement.
TTCATTTCCCAGATAACTGCACAAAAGAGGCTATTTCAGATGATTTCCTCAGAAATCTCAGTATCAGGATATGATGCTTTCACTGAAGGTGGCGGACTTATGTCATCCAGGGAAAAGGCTTCATTTGGGAAGTCTGGATTCTGTGTTGTACTTTGAGCATTACCCTGCTGTGCAGCTTTGGGTACTTCAAGTGATACTTGATTATGCTAGACTACAATGAACCTTGTTAGCTGAAGGGTATTTTTCTGAGACTTTGAGAGCCTTGGAAAACCATATATACTTATTTACTGCTAATAGTATTTCTCATGTGAACTGGGTTAGACTTCAGTCATCTTGGTTGTTATTTATTGCCACATATTTTTTATTTATATTTGTCGTCTATCTTAATGGTCTTTTGCTATGTGGAAGTTTAGATTTTCCAGTATGTAAGCCTCTTTTACTTTTTAGTTCTGTGTTTTTCCCTTTTGGGACTTGGTGCTATTTCTGCTTCTGAAGCACAAGTATTATTTAAGACTTTTTGTACTTAAGGCTGAATGTTAATAAAGTAATGAGATTATGTATTTTGGCACTCCCAAATTACTTAATTCCTTTTGTTGCTTGGTGGATTGCCATTCTAAGCATGACATAAGTTGATACCATAAAGAAAGACGCTTTCCTTCACCTAAAAATACACTACTAAACTTGAGTTTCCTTCCTATATTTTTTTACAGTCATGATTCTGGATGAAAATAAGAAACCAGTGAAGGCAAAGACTTTGGGAAATATTGTGGTAAAGTAAGAAAAATAAATGTCATACAGTTAAAAGAAACTACATGGGTTGATTGTCTTTTGACTAAAGTTTATATAAAAAATAAGAATAATTGAAGTAATGAGGATTGAAAAGTATGTCTGTCTCTCTGATACTGATACCAAACTCCCTGAATGTTTTATGCTCATTAATGTTGAAAAATTGCAGATGAAATTGTGTGAATGAATGAGTGTGGATTGCTGGGTTCTTTTCTTAGACTACAGCAAAGTTTACCATTTTCTTAATTATCGGAGTGTTGGCACAGAATGACGCCTTCCTCTTGTGATGTATGAGCAAGATACTGAATCATTCCCTTCACTATTTTATCTTTTATTTTCAGTTTAGTCAAGTAGCAGAGCAGTACAGATTGGCATGCTTTAGCTTACAGGTGTGATACTGCCTCTTCTTTCACTATCTCCTAATCCCAACTGATGCACCTTCTTAGAGGGAGAACACGTATTTTCTGGTCTCTGTAAAAAAAGCAAGATGTCTCTATGTGTGCTTTGCATGTAAGAGTGTTCATTTGGATCAGTACTTGGACAAAATACATACAGGAAAGGACTTCAGGGGAAAAAAAAAATAAAAAAACCCTGCTGTGCATCATGTAGGTGATTTTTAGTATCATTTACCAGACTCCTGACAGATGAGTTCCATAAACTCTAATATTATTTTTGAAAGTACCCCTTTCTTGGCACAGTTCCGTAGATAAAAAGGCCTCTGTTTAGATCACCCTGTGAACATCAGTTACATTTATCTTGCCTGCTGCCTTCTCTGTGTTTCCAGGACCTTTCCTTACTCCTGTAGCATTCTATAGGCTACTGCTCTTTACAGCCCATGCCAGCTCTGTATTCTGGATGTTTTACAGGCTTTCAAGCAAATGGCATTTTCCTCAAACAGTTTTTTTTTCCTCAGAGAGAGACACCTGCTTTGCAATGAATGTGGTAGCTGTACCCACCTTTTTTTCAGTCACAGAAAATAACTTCAGCTCTAAACACTTTCTAACTGTAAGCAAATACAAGTCCCAAAGGAAATGTTTTCATCCATTTCTTCTGTAATTGAATTTTGAAGAGTTGTGGTAGCTCAGAGTCTTCACTGCTTGCTTAGATAATTAAAGGAAATGTAAAGGTTAGTATTAACCTTCAGAGAACTGAAAATCTGTCAAAAGCTGAAGCATTGGGACGCATGTACCAATTTTGATGAATTGTTAGCACAGTTAGCTGAGGATTGCAGTTGGCTGAGGCACACGAGCTGGGGGTGAGAGACAGGAGCTGCAGGTGCTGGAGCTGCAGACGTGCAGTGTGGCTGGGCTGGCGCAGTGCTTGTGTGGGAGGCGCAGCTGCCGGGGTGGGGAGGCTTTTTACTCAGCTGAACGACTGATCTAATGTAACTAGACCCCTGTGGAGAGTGAAGTAGTATCACATGAACTTATTGTACTGTGTGATGCAGATGTGTGTTTTCAGGATGAAGTTTATACCCTGCCTCATGCTCAGCATTTCCAGCTAAGCCAGCAGGACACGGACACGTGGGTTTAACTCCCCCGAGTCTGCAGGCTCATATTTAGGCGTAGTTTTCTGGAGACACATGTAAGATTGTGCATTCAGTCCATTGTTGAGTATGTGCATTCATACCAAACACAAATACTTACAATTGCTGCTCCAACCTTTTACAGACTTTGGTTTGCAGTATCAGTAATCCAGCTCGGGGTGGAAAAGTATCTTTCAAAGCTTTCACCTCTGTAGTGCCTGAAGCCATAATAAAACACAGGATTGTAATCAATGGAGAGAGAAAAGGTACTTTGTGAGAAAATTGATCTTAGCTGCTTAGATATTTAGATTAGTTATTATTATTCATTATATTATTCGTGCCTAGTTATTCAACTAGGGTGGAATAAATCACCTTGCAGACGTGTTCATGTCTCTCTAGTGCCTGCAGGAGTGGCACGGTTGGCTTAGGGTAGGTACTTAGTCTTACCTACAAAAAGAGGAGTGGAATGAACTCCCATCTTTAGCAACTCTGCCAAACAAGTGGAAAGCCAGACTAACAGGTAATGTTGGAATATATGTGCATACATTTTTGAGTTTTACTATCTTTAAGTGCCTGTCAGGAGTAATACTGCTGTATTAGAAGATTCTGTTTGGGGTTAGTGTTTACCTCTTCTAGCCAGAATTTATCTTCCCTAATGTTGCCCCACACTTAGATGTTTTCTCAAGGGATTACAAATGTGTTAAGATATTGATTTGTTGTTGTTTCATTTGTTTTGTTTTATCTTGCTCAGCATGACTTTTGCTGCCATCAAATAAATTGATAATGAAAAGAGTGAGGTTTTTTTTTTGTTTTTTTTTTTAGTGTAATCACACAAAGATACTATTATCATGTGTATGTTTATTGTATTGTTTATTTTATTTTTTGGTTAAAACAAGGTTTCATGAAGTCCTTCAAGGAAGGCATTTCTCTCTTCAGCAGTCTTCTACATGTACAGACCCTTTAAAGCAGTTGGGATGATCCCTGTTACTAGCTGTGTGTGTTTGTCAGCCCAGAGCATGTCCCCTTGCAGCTGGAAGAAAATTAGGGACTCAGGATAGTTCTGACTATTATTCTATCATTCAGTCAGCAGTAAAATATGAAAAAAACCTCAAGGATTTGCTTTATTTGTAGCATAGGTGAGTTGAGAAATATTCTTACGTATTTCTTGGAGAGGAGAGTGGCCAGGCACTGCTTACAATGATAACTGTGCAGGAGTGGTAAACTGCAGCTCTCGGTTGTTTTTATCCTAGACTAACTCCTGGTAAAGACTATTTGGGGCTGCTTGAGGCCTGCAGTTTTCTTAAGTACAGTATTTAAAATATCTATTCTTACAGCAGAGCTTTAAGTTTTAATTTCATCCTGCAGGAGTCAAATACTCTAGAAAGGTAACTCTTGTATCTAATTACTCAAACTTGCTGCCCCAATTATGTTCTTTTCTTTACTTTTCTGCCAGCTGATACCTGTTCTGGTTTTTTTTTCCATATAACCATCATCTCTGCCCTTTGAACAGATTATTCTTGGATAAAAACTCTCATACATACTAGTTTACATGGACAATGCAATAATATTTCTGATTTCACAGGTCTTTCAGGATAAAGTAATTGAAAGCAGTGTCACAACATTTGTGATAGAAGGACAAGGGAAAATAAAGGTAACTGCAGATCATGAGGGTGGGCTTCTATGAATTGGTTTTAAATTCATATATTTTTTTTCTGAGCTAGAATTTTTGGACATGGAAGGTTCTGAGAATTTATTCTGAAGTGAAAATGATAGCAGCAGGTGACTTCCATTTCCATTAGCAAGACCGGTCTGGTTTAGTGACACACTTCTGCTTGCATTGTTGTGGCCTGCCTGTAATTAATGCATACTTGAAAATATACTTGTATATACATACTTATATGTATATATGTAGTTTTGATTAGCCATAAGAATTTTTTAGGTTGTCTGTTGTTATAAGGAGCATTAACAAAGAGAAATCCCATGTATATTCCAGTTTTTGTCTCATACATTGAAAATATTATAAACCAATTAGGTTTATTTTTTTGAAGCAGTCATCAGCCCTGTCTCATTAGCTAGCATTATTCTTTATATTCACCCACAACAGTACTATATTTGCCTTGTGCTCATTCTTTCCAGAGAGTAGTGACTGCCAGTAAATTTGCTGCTAGACTAGTGTTTATATAGTTAATTTTGTGCCATAATAATGGAGTTTTGCAGGGTAAGTATTTACAAGGTTGCTTTAGCGATCTCCACTGCACAGAATCACATACATATGTTCCATATTCAGCAGGAGGTGAGACAATGTAGTTACATCATACAGTGATTCTGAAATGCTTTAGTTGCATTAGTTTAATTGCATTTAAGAAAAGTGGCTGTATGAGAGGCTCTGTAAACTACTCATGTTGTGGAAATATTTTTGTGGATTTGGAATTAGTGAAGGAAGAGGAAGAAAAATCAAAATGTTCTAAAAGAGTTAGAATATTTTGAATGATGAGCCACTCCATTGTATTGAGTGCAGTCATGCAAAACTTTATGTACAGTGCTGTAAAAACTAAAATGCATTTTGAAATATTTATTCATGATAAATTTTAAATAGTCAGTATTTATAAAGAAATAGTGATGATAAATTCACAGCTTTTTATATACATTATAAGTTAGCCAAAGAGAAACATGACCGTACTTCCAAAGCAAATACTTTAGAGTGAATATCCTTTAGTAGAAAGGTGTTATTCAAATTAGGCAACCCATTGGCAGTTTTCCTATTTGTGGTAATGTGTTCAATATTTATTCAGTATTCAGTGAGCAAATAAATGTTCAATAAGGAGTTTACTCATTCACTATTTCTTAGAATGCAGTATCTGTGTGAAAGGGTGAAGCAACCTGAAGCCAGGATTGTAATCATTATAATGCTCAATAGAATGCTAACCAAGAGAGCTTAAAGGAAAGAAAAGGGAGACGAAAAGATGTAAATCTCTTGCAGCACACTATAGTACCTTGGTATTTCATTACAAAAACTGAAGTAAGGTCTTGTAAGACTTGATGAGGCATTCCAACTGGGATACAGCCATGGGAAAAGTCACAGCTTTGTGCTTTCTCACTGCCCAGGAAGAAAGGAGGCAATGCCAATATGTTCTTGTAAGCAAGGGCTGTATAGCTAGGTAAAGTGAAAATTTGCTAGATCTATAAGATAAGGGCCCTAGAAAGCAGTGACTTTCAAAGGAGCTTTTTACATTACAGTGGATAAACCTCTGGGTACACAGCATCTTTGAATGAAAGGTGGCTGCTAGTGTAACTGCAGGCAATATGATTCCTTGTTATTCAGTAGGGAAACTGAAGAGGAGCCAACATTACTGTCTGTGGACGGGATGTTAGTACATCCATTGATGCATTATGTCTGGTTCTTATGTCTGTATTTCAAAAGACTATTGAGGAAGTAACTGGTTTTTGGGGAAAATATGAATGACATTGATCTGAGTGCTGGAATCCGTGTGGTATGAAAACCCGTGCTATGTAATTCACCCAAGATCAATAAAATAGTAACTGTTTCAAGGCCAGGAAATACTCAGAGGACAAAATAATCTCTGGGGGATGGCTGTTTAACATAAAGAAATTGGAAGCTGAAGCTTCCAATAGATGCTTTCAGATGAGAAATAAAGCACTGTTTTAGCAGTGAAAGTATTAAGACATTGGAAGAAATTCTTGGGAGTATGGTGGTTTACTTTGATATTTTTAGGCCTAACCTAGGTACCTATTTTAACCAAAAGGTGTGGGATTGAGGTAGGATCTAGTAGATGGCATCTCTCAGCCTGTGTTATATGGAAGGTCAATTTAAATAAAGAACCTGTGCAAAACATTTATCTTCCAAACAGCCTCCTAACATATTTATCAGCTTTGTCTTTTCCTTTTACAGATAAAACAATAAGTAAGTCTTCCACTGTGAGAGCAATTTGTCCAAAGATAGTTTTTCTAGCAGCTCTCTGGCTGAATACATGTAAATACCACTTGAACTTTCCTTACTTTGAAATTTTTCCAAGCACTTTGACTAGTTTTTGATGGCTTTTTCTCTTTTCCCACTAAAGCAAAATCCACGCTGAGAATAACTATTTTGTGACCCCTTTCAGCTAATTAATGTTTCATGCAGACTGATGAATGTTCAAGATCCTCTACTCTTCTTCACCCTTTTTCCTGTGTTGTTCCTAGAATCTGAAAAAGCTTCCAGATGCTTTTCAAACTTGCAATCAAAAATTTGTATAAGAGTGATGCTTATGCACAACCCTACATAAATTCTAAGTAATAATTATAGCTGCAAGTCAAGATTATTTTGTTCCATTCAGAAGCCCAAACTCATTTAAGAGTGGCTTGTATTTACTTTGACTGGCTGTAATAAATAGCCTCTGAATATCATTGCCTACCATAAAATAAAAGGATGTCTTGTCTGAATTCCAGCAAGGTAACATCTCCGATGATTTTTATTTAATTTCAGAAATCTGATTTTCTGTGCAAATTCTCTTTTGAGTCTCTGTCTATAATTGCTTGGTTTCATTAACAAGAAATCTTACACCATTTTGATGAGTGGCATTCTGAAAGGATGGAAAGGAAGGGCGTCGGATTTCTTGGGCTAAGCTAAAGGTCTACCACCATTGTATGAAAAATAAAACAACTGAGAAATGATGCTTAAAAAAGCAAATAATTGTCATTTAAAATTCTGTACCAGAAAACAGTTACTGTTAAAATACTTCAGAGTTTTTTTGTGGTGCTGTCCAGCTCGTTCATCTTAGTCTCTCCAATTTATAGTGACATTACCTGCTTATCTTTGTAAAATGAAACCAGAATTAATCTTTATTAAATGAACCCATAGGATTTAAATCATTAATTTACACAGTTTGCCTTGTTTCCCTGATGCTGTTTTAAATGTATTCAACCTTTAAATGAGAAATAGTTCTGGATCTGTATTCTTGTACTTCAACAATTTTAATCTTACTTTGACTGGAGTAAATGGAGAATAGCATAATTTGTACTGCTGTTACAGTGCTGGTAACAGACAGCTACAAAAATACAGTAAATATGTTCCAAGGGGAAACTGAGCAAAGCAACTTCTTTATGTATTATGAAAATGATAATGAAGGACCTACTCCTCTCTTGGCCTTCTGTGATCCTGTCTCTTGTGGAAGGAAAGCAGGACTATCTGAGGGGCAGTCATGCATACCTGGCATTTTTAGTCAATATATCTCTTAGTAAAAATATTGCCAAAAGATCTTGAGTATCAACTCAGTTTTTAGACAAAGAGGCAACAGTTTTTAAATGCTGAGTTATTGTGGGTGTGTGTTACGTTTTCTAGGGCAAAAAGACCCAAATCAAACATCTCAAAATGTTCCTTTTTTTTTTTTATGGAAGGGTTGATAAAAACTAAGAGATGTCTGTTTTCAGGTTGCTGTTATTTTTGGACAGTCTCATTTTCTTTCTTCTGGCTCCTTGCATGTAATTATGATCCAGTTCTGCTCCCTTCGGAATTTATGGCAGCATTCCCACTGACAGCAGTGATTGTGAGGTATATTTGGCTCCAGATATTTTAATTCTGATGTCCTGACAAAATTTCAATGCACAAAATTATGTTCTGGTAAGCTGAATTCTGCCTTTGTTAATTTGCATTTGCACAGAACCTAGAAATTCTACTAAGTCATGATGCTGAAAACTCTGCTCTCATCAAAGAATTGTATTGGCTGGAATTATTGTGTTGAAAGATTGACACATGGAAGTGGGCATTCACTTTTTGTGTAGTGGAAGAATGGGGTCCTAACTGCAGGTAATCTTTCGCAGCAAGCCATGGAAGCACATTTTCAGATGTTTTCTATATTGTGCTATGAAATGTGCTGTAGAGATACTTGTGGTAGCCACTAATTTAGCAGTCTGGTTTCCACAGACTCACAGAATATGTTCCATGGATGTGTTTATCAATACAATTTTCCTAAACAAAACCCAAAAAACAA
>VWZV01003806.1:162655-229595 GCA_013397155.1 Irena cyanogastra | reverse complement strand
TATTTTATAAATTGTAATAATTCCAAAGATGGTGATTTTTGGTGGTAGTAGAAACTTAAGCATTTAACTTGCTAAATACATAACAATTAGATTCCAAAGTAAGCAATCTGGTGACTGCTCTCATCTAGATACAGACATCAATACAGTAATTATCTACATCTGAACTAGCCATCCTGCATTCACAGTCAATGTGGAGAAATAAGCACTTTTGGGTGTGATTAATCTGACCTGTTGCATGTCTGATTTAGAATAAAATAAATTGCTCTCTAGAAAGTGCTTAATCTTTTCCACTCGCTCTAAATGAAATTTAGGATGACTAGCTGAAGGGTCAGTAGCTATTTTTGGTGGGTGAATACCATCATGAGTGTTTTTCACTGAGAGGAAGATGCATGTTATGAGAACAGACATAAGAGCAACTATTCTTCATTCATACATAACATTTAAGGAAAGAAATACAGTGAAAATTCTTTCCTAATTTCCTTTGTCATAATATAAACATTTTATAATATAAATATGTTAACTTGAATTCTTCATGCATTTATTTTGGAAAAAACTTATATGAATCTTAGAAATTACGGAAATGAAATATATTATTAAAGGATAAGTATCTATTTTTTGAATTGTTGAATTCTTTTATGATCATTTACTCTTTAAATTCTTATTTGTTTAGTCCATGACTCCAGATCTAGTGCTCTCCTAGAATCAGATTTTGTTAATCAGAAGCCTTCTTCATTCCCAGAGCTTCAATTTCTCCCCAGTCTTTTGTTTGTGTATTGCATAACATCAAAGAGAGATACAGACAACTGAGATGTTATTACAGAAACACAGTTCACAGATGTCAAATAAGATGTTATTGAAATTTTGATCAGCTATTTTAAATAAGCTATTTCAAATTTGATAACAGTCTCTACAATGTTCTGAGCTGATATTTGTGGAAGCTGGTGTGGAAGGGAGGTTGTTAATTGTACAGAATTTAGTCTGTCAAAATCTTTGGGTCTTACAACCATCTAAAATGAATGTTCCTTTTACAACATTAACTCTTGTCATGAACAACATATTTAGCATGTACTGCTCCATTACCATTGATTTTTTCTTTCTTTGGAACATTTGCACCACTAAGTCTGTAGTAGCACATAATTCATTCAGTTTTTTAATATTAAAAGAAAAATATCATTTTAGATTTACTTGACTGGCATAAACCAAAAAAACTTAATGCAGCAGAAGCCTATTTTGAATGCAGTACAGGATACTTAGAAGGATGATAAAAAAAATTTGCATATGCATATAGTGACTGTGTGTGAAAGTCTGATCCATATGCAGATGTAGGGATAACATTGCAGGAGATAGCTATAGAGATTATCTTTAGTGTTTGAAGATTTAAAAACTCTTGGATTTGTTCAAAGATTGGATTTTCTGTGACAACTCTGACATTTTCCTGACACATCTCGACATGTGAGAAGTACAAATTAAGGCAGGCGTAAACATTTCAGGAGTAGCTTTGTGGTAAATTCCTTAGATTTTAAATATAGATTATGTTCGTCCCAGGCTAGAGATGATTTGATAATTGAGTAACTGTACTACTAGGATCAGGGAGGTATAAAGACCATCAGGTTGTAAATCTCAGAGACTGAAATATCAAAAATAAGGTATATGTTCATGTAACTCGGGTTGACCACAATAATTCAGAAGTGATCTCAGTATTTGGTCCAAAAAAAGGGAATTAAATGAATCAACACTCCTTTCTGTGAAAATATATGTCTACAAATCTTTAACAAATCTGATTTAGTCACAGTTTGACTAGCTCATTATATTTGCTTCACTACCGACTTTTGATTTACATAAATGTTCACTACAGTTTTAATTGCATTTTCCTTCATGTTACATTTTACTGCTACAATCTATGGCTGTAATTGAAAAGGACTTAATTTTTAATCAGGGCTGTTTTATGTAGAAAATTATGTATCACTTTAATGCAACAGAAATGTGCTGTGCTGGATAGAACTTCAGAAATGTAAATGTAAAGATTGCAACAAAAAAGTTTTAGACTGGCAACCAGTATAGCTATAGGCAGACGTACAGACAGACAGTCCTCTTGGGTTGGTTAAGAAAAGCTTGATGAAAATATTTTAGCCCCAAATTTTAAACTAACAGGTAAGCAAAATTTGAAATACTTTAATGGTTTTTGTAAGTCTCCATGGTTTTTCTAAATAGTGCCTTATGGGGCAATCTCTGAACTCATGTTGGACAATGGAGTTGCAGAGATTTCCTGCATCGTAAATAACTGCACTAGAGTAACCTGAAATTAGAACTGTTCGTAGGTTGACACTGAATATATATTTTTTTTCCAGAAGCAGCTCCCAGGGATTCAGTTATCAGTGCCTTCTTCCTCCACTCTGGACAGCCCTAGTTGCATGACATGAAAACATACGTGAATTTCTGACAGTGCTCTGAATTATTTTTATCTTTATAGAATTTTGCATTCAGTATTTTGCATATGCCATCTAGAACATACTTTCACAGATAAATCTTTGGAGGTTTATTGATAACATTTTAACCTTACATCTACATTCAACATACTCTATTATTAATATTCCACTTGAAAGTCACTGAGATCATTAACGTTCAGTCTTAGTCAAGACTGGGTCAACAGAACTTCCTTTTGATATCCTTGCTCTTTGTGGAGTAAAAATATTTATTTTATAGCTTTGAAATACTTTGCCCTTTGGATCAAAATGAACCATTTTTAATCTAAAACACCTTCATAGCATTTTAAAGAAGCATCTATAAACTGCAGGAGAACTATCCAATACAGAATTTAGCTTTCTTCCTGGTTAAAACTATTCTAATGTACTGCATGTGACCATTGAAACAGGGAAAGAAATAATTTGCCATTCTCTGAAACTACTGCTTAAGAGTTTATAGAGCATCTTTAGTGAAATAGAGCTGCACAAAATACAGTTTCAGGTTTTCCTACTAATGAAATGCATTCTTTGCTCTTTTGGCCTTGTGAAGGTTATTCTACTTACTAGCCTGATGTGTGAAACATGCCAAGAGGAATAGCAACTGTGTATGTCCTCAAACAGGTCTAATAGGTCAGAAACTATAGACTGTCTAACATTTCAGCTTTTAGGTGAAAAGAAAAGATTCTGGAGAGTCTACTAGCATGCAAGTGCAGTCCTTCCACTACTCATAGTTCCCTGAACAAATTCAACACTTCGTGTTTTAAATCCGAAAAGAGAAATTATATTATAAAGACTAAGGCAGGCAGATGTGTTATATTAATCATATAGAATGAGAAAATGAGAGGCAGAAAGATTGAGCAGTGACTGACCTCAGCAAACTGAAAAAATTGATTGCATGTTGTGACCCCTCTCTATTTAAGCTGAGGATAACAATGAAAAACACTCTAATGTACAGACTTCTTTCATGTAAACAACCTCAGAGTCCTTACCTTTAAGATGGAAATAGTCAACATTAGTCATAGGTACTAAGCAGCTATCTTTCAGGTATTGAAATTTCAGATGACAACATAGCTCATGTAAGTAATAGGTATATTGACCTGCTTCAACACCCTTGAGCAGCAAGAGGAGCTGAAGATTTTACTGAACTCACCTGAGAACAGAATACTGGAATACTGCATCCAGCTCCGGATGAATTTAAGTCATAGATGAAAAAGTTGTTCTGTGTGAAGTTAGCATAATGTTTATTTGGACATATGTGCAGAGTATATATTTGTTTATCTATATTTCAGGTGCAGAAAGCAGATGAAGAGTTTGCACATTATTACAAAACCACAAAGGTTATGGAAAATCTTTATGTTCTAGTCATAGAAGCTCAGTAAGACATGAAAGTTTTGAAGTATATGAATATTTATCTCACAGGAACTTTTCCAACATAAAGACAGTCATCTTTTTTCCCAAATAATCAAAACACGTAAAACAAACAACTCAAGAAAGGCAAACATACCTCTCCCAGACACATTTAAGAAAAAAAAAATCTAATTTTTGTTTCAATATGCTATCTATCTATCTTCTTGTAAATACATATATGTCTTTGGTATAATTATGTAAGCATTTATGTATGATTAAACCAATTAAATACTTCCCACAATATTTTTACATTCCTGAAGGCTCTAATTACTAAAATAACTGAAAGAAACCTAAATACCTTCCAAATAAAGTCATCAGTGATCCACAAATGAAATAGGACAATTCAGCAGATCATGATTACACCAGTGAGGAAGGAAAACTGGGTAATAGAACAGTAAATCAAAGTTTCATGCTGAATTCACTGAAGGTATTGGTAAGCTGTTTTTACTTAGGGATAAAAGAAAAGAGCTAGATATACACATAACATCATCATTTTCCATGAGCTGAGTGCTGTATGCTTTCTGTGCACGCTAGCAGTGGTAGCACCCCACACTTTGTACCTGAAGAGGTTCTTTCCAAGCTTTATGCAAATCCCCTGACCCTCCAACCACTGCACATTCTTCAAACAGACACCTACCTTCAAAAGTGGCAGCAAACAATAATGTAACAAATGAGCCTGCAGTCTGCACATGTGCAACATACTTTACCCAGAATATTTGGATGTGATAGAATTAAACTGACCTCTGTGACAAGGACACCTTAATCAAAAGAGTTGGAATCAAAGGGTAGGTGAGGAGACGGAGCGAAATCCTGATGGGTCCTGTGTTCTACCTTAGCTGCCTGTTGGGTTAGGACATTTAATCATTCTGTCAACATTTACTATGTATCTCTTTACTCTGATACTCACATTTTCTTGACTGAAAGAATGCTAAAATATTTTCCATTATGCTTACATAAAGGAGAGGCAAAAAAATAGTTGGAGAATTATCTTATAGTCTGCTATGATTAGTCTTGAGGTACACTATACCTTAACGAATATTGATACTGGAATTAAAAATGCTATGCTTAGGCTTTGCTTTCACATACCACAAAGTTTAGCCTGGCTTAGGTTGTTGTGAGGTTTTTTTCTTCCTTTTAAAATGAGAAGATAAATTTTGCACTTCTAATGTGTTTTTCCTAATGAAAAAAATTATTGAGAAAAAGAATAACCGAACCTTTCACACTGGTCTGGCCATTGTAGGTAATGTAGAAATTCATGATTTGCTGCTCACTTTTACATGAACATAGTCACCACCCTGTGAAAGCTTTATGGTTTCTTAACAGCAGCAATAAAATTTTAGAAAGCACTACAGGGTACTCTTTATATTTGTCTTGACAGACTTTTGGCAACACATATTTAAATTAAAGGGGGAAAAAAGGTACTTGCATACCTATATAAAATCACCAAGTGATGGAAACACACACTTCTTACAGACATTTAAGAGTTGGCCTTGATGACTGAGTACCTAAGAAATAGCTTAATTTTGCATTTTCAGTGGTTTTCTGAAGTGGTAGAGTAATTCAGTTAGCACGCCTTTGACACTATTTGTTGTGATTGTTCAAGATAAACTTTTAAAATAAACATGCAAGGTCAAAAGTATAGAAAATATGCAGCAAGACTAGTTTCAGGGTTATGGCCCAGAGTCAGAAAGGGAAATAAGGGTATCAGTAGTGTGCTCCAGGTTGACTGCTAGGCTGCTCTGAGACTTTATGAAGTCCCTATGGGTTTGCATCAGTCAAAACCCTATTGTCAAGGCATACAGCAGCCAATGACTGTGTATCTCCTTTGCTGGAGCAAAAGTAAGATTGGTAAGTAGCATGGTACTGCAGCTTTCTATCACATAAGTAGTTTGCAGTTGAATATTTTTACTTAAAATAATTCAAAACTGTTCCAAGGCATTGTTGGATCGGAATTATCACTTTTATTTATTCCCCCCTTTTACTTCATATTCTTTTGTATCATATGTTATCTTAAAAAATTACATAAACTGTATGTTTCCTCTTAAGCTTGTTGACCTATTAAGTGCATGAAGTGCAGCTGTTAAAGGGTTTTGTTACATATTCACAAAAATGTTTGTTGTAGAAATGTATTCCATCTTGCAGACAGACATGTGATAGTAAATCTCAAGATTTCAAAGTCATTATAATCCCTCAACAAAGCAAAAATATTTTCTTATAATTATTTATTTTTTTTTCTTTTTGATTTTTAATTACTGAGTTATCACTACTCAGTAGGTCCTGATATCTTGCTGTGCTTTGCAATGGTGCAAGCCAAGTATTTTTATAAAAAGACAAATTTGCCATATTTTCTGTTGAGTCTGGATGCATGGATTCAGAAAAGAAAACCATAAATTTTTCAAACTTAAAATAATACTATGATAATTCCTAGCGGATAAAAAATTATGATGCAGAGATGCTATAAATGCCAAGTATTATAAATAGTAAATGCAAAAAAACAGGTCTATGTGTGGTTAGCTTGTTGAATAAACAAACTTGTTTGATTATTTGTCTTGTAGAAAGGACATAACTTTTCTAACTGTTCAAATATAAATTGTAGGTTTAATTATGTTTTCTACAGTTAATTACGATGGCAATTTTTTGGCATTATGGAATTTGTATGGAAACAAAACCTAAAGAAGAATAGTAGCATGGGTAATAAAGATGAAGGAAAAAAAACTTATAGAGAGATGCTGCTGCTGGGTAAGATTGTGCCCACTGTCACAGACTTGATATCCTAGCTAACTTGAAAGTTTTTCTCTTGAAAAATTCTTCTGGGGAAGCAAAACTAAGATCAACAACAGAAGCATTAAGGAAAGCAATTTCATTTAAGGAGTGTTTCTAAAACTCTTGTTTAGATTCTGTTCAATTTAGTGTTTCACATTAGCAGCTGCTAAATGCCTCCCATGTGTCAAAGTATTTGGATTTAATTTAATTTGAATGTCTATCTCCCTGCAATAATTAAATGAATAGCAAGACAACTTAAAGGAACATTGTGTAGTAGACAAAAATCAAAAAAGAAGTTGAATTGCATTAAATAAATTGTAACATTGATCAGCATAAACCAGTATTGAGTTTAGTATTGGACTTCATGACTCATTTGTTTAACTTTCATTATTAGGTCTTTAAATAGATTGTAAAGGATTGGAGAAATTAAAATTCCATTGAAGAATTTTACTTTGAAAAAATAGTTTGTTTCTTGTTTATTTTAGTACTGTAAACTTTACTTCAGCATTATGTCATCAGCTCTTGTAATTAGCTTCCTTTGGAAACTGTGTACTAGTATTCTAGTGTGTGCATAGAAATATGTTTTTTTAAAGTCATATATTACTTCTGGAAGTGGAATAGTAGTCCACATCACTTATGGACTTGCTGAGATTACTGGTTTTGTTGTTATAAGGATCAACCTATGATGCTGACGATCAGATAATGATGATAACTTCATCATGAGATCATCATCTGAACGGCAGAGATCAGACGGTTGCGATCAGCGCAGTAGGATCCAGTTGGAGGCCTGTAGTCAGTGACATTCCCCAGGGACCAATACTGGGTCCAGTCCAGGGTTGGTCATATTCAATTCGTTTGTCAACTACCTGAGTGAAGAGACAGAATGTACCTAAGCAAGTTTGCTGATGGACTGGAGGGAGTGACTGACACACCTGAAGGCTGCGCTGCCTTACAGTGGGACCTTGATAACAGATAACTTGGATAACTGGGTGAAGAGAAACCTACTGAAGTCCAGCAAAGGCAAGTGTAGAGTCCTGCATCTGGGGAGGAATAGCCTCGAGGATCAGTACAGGCTGCAGTTTCTAGATTGTGAAAAAGTCTGCTAAGAGAAAACTCTGATCCTTCATTACCTTCTCCTTCCATCCCCATGATAGCTGGACTGTCTTTTTCCTGTTACTCTTTTTCAGCCTCTCTGCTCTGTGAATGCTCCAAATCCCTGATGTTACTGAGCCCTTTTCACACTTCCTATCATTGTGTTTTGTGTAGTTTTCACCCTACAGGCTTTGGAGCTTCTCTCCTGGGGCATACCTATTTGTTCAGCAAAGAAGATGCAATTTCTCTAGAGGTTTCCTTCTGTCTCAGCCACTTTCTTTCAAGGGAAAAACACACAAACCAAAACCAATTCTAAAGGTATCATTGCTCATAAAAGAACCAAAAAGTACATTGACATTTTCTGAACTGAATTATAACTCGTAGAAGGAGAACTTTTGAGAATGAGAAGGTAGATGAATATAGGTGATAATATTGTTGATATGTCCCTAGCAATCCTGATTTCCTGGATAAATTTGCCCTGTATGCTAAGGGTCTAACCTCTACCCATCATTACACTTTGATGTTTATCTTAGTGAAAGAAAGGGAGGCAGGCATAATCTTGAGTGGCTGGATCAATTCTTTGGAAGCACTTAAATGCTTTTTTAGTATCAATACAAAGAGAAGGTAGTAATTTAGATGCATTAGTACTTATTCTGTAGATTTTCAAAAATGATTACCTATATTTTGACAAATCCATATAAAATTTACTGAAACAGTGGGGTTTTAAGCAAAGTTTCTCTTTCTCACTAGTACAAAACTAAGCATCTGAAATGTTTGCACTGCCCTAAATAAGGTGGGTTTCCTTCTGTTCTTGTGCTGAATATTTGAGGAAAGATAAAATGTCTTCAGATGAAATTTGTGAGTGGGATATCAAGGCATGTAGCCATGGTAATATAATAACATTAAATGATGCCCCAAGAGTTAGAAAATGACCATTTCTGTTGGTTCTGAGAGACCTTGTGGAGGCTTTCACTTCCAAACTCAATCTTATATCCAACTCGTCAAAGGATGTGCATCTAACTGAAGTGTCAGTAGAATAGATTATATAACAAATGCACAAAATGTAAGGTAAAAATCTGCCAATTAATTTTCAAATGAATCTGCAAAGCAACTATAAAGCAGGTGTTTAAAATTTTTGTAGTTAACATGTCAATGTTGAAATAAAAATAATCTAGCAGGTTTAGGTCTGGTATTTAAATTGAGTGATTACTAAAAATATGCTACAAACTATATATGCAATTATTTTATAATCTCCTTGGAAATAAATTGGCTAAAGCCTACTATTTTTGACCTCTTTTGCTAGTATAAGTAGAAATTATGTGTTATCCTCAAATCGCTTTTTTTAATAATAGCGGTAATATGGACAGGGTAGATGAACTGTCTTTGAAACTGCTCAGTATTACTAATAATGGCAGAAATGAGAAGAAAATGAAAAACTTCTGATCATGAATAGAAAAAAGAAAAGAAATTATTTTCATTTTAGCACCAGATTTACCCTTATTCTGGAGAAAATATGTCTGCTAGTTAAAAAGAAGTCCAAAAAAATGAATTCCTTCATTGAGAATTGCAGTTACATTAATCATTTTTTTAGTAGTTTACTATTTCAAAGAAATATTTTAGCAAACCAGTAGCCTCTTGTTAAAACACGACAGATCTACACAAATGACTTGTGTGCAACAAGCTACTGAAAATATTAGAAGAAGCAGCATCACACAAAAAACGTGGTATATATGAAACAATATTTATACTGGTTTTTAATTTACTTTTTTAATTAAACCAAACATAAGGGATAGAGTTTGAGCTATTATTTTTATCTCATGAATTTAAATGAAAATTAAAAATTCACTGTAATGAAGTGCTAGGATAATAGGTTAACTTTGATGCTGACTGAGAACTGAATGTCATCTCACTTTTTTCTAACTCAAGACTTTAATGTAAACTTTAAGTTAATAGTGAAACTGCAACAAATCCATGTGGGTATTTTTCACCATGCAGTACATGCTAGAGTTTACCCACCATTGTGTATTCCTTCTGCTGGAAGATATTTTACTTTCCCTGGGAAATACTGTAACAAAAATTATTTTGAGGGGTCTGATTCATGGTCCAAACATCATCTTGGTGGAAAATTTATCAATTATATAATGAGATGTTGCAGTTTAATCTACTTCCTTACGTGGTGATGACCAATCTATAACCTAAGGTGTGACTTATGACAAGAAAAAAGTACATTTATTGCTATGAAACTGTTGGCAGACACAGTTAAAATTTAGAAAACAGTTTTCTAAACTAGATCTAGATTTCTACACTTAGGGTTTGATTGTGTTTTAATCTGTAGATACATTCTTCGGCGCCTCTTGATTTGGCATAAATATATTAAAATTATGTGTTGTTTTTTTATAGGGCATGCCTGCAATTAATCTCGAACTAGGTCATAAATTTGAGCAAATTAAACTCTATGTTGATTAATGTGAACTCTATATTTCTAATAAATGCACTCCAAAATTTCTAATATTAAATAGAGCATCAAAAATTCCCATGAAACAAAAATGGATGTTTATGAAATTTGTCACTAAGTGTCTGTTACTAAATTCCATTACTGTGAAATGCCAGATATTTGAACACTTGTTAAATAACCCTGGAATTAGCAAAATGATTATTTTGACATAATTGAAATGATATATGCAAAGGCAAGTGCATCTTGCTGAAGGGTTGCAAAAGAGAATTAATTTCCAGTCCAATGCATGTTGCACTGTCATGCAGTTAATGTAGGATAAGAGGAGACAGAAACACAGTTATGCAAAATTCCTGTTTGGAGTAAATTGACCAATAAGAAATCAGATAATGTAGTTGAAATGTGTTTGTTTGGAATTTGCTTCTGAGAAGGTTACACTGCCCCGTTAAAAGCAAAATTTAATATTTCCTTAACTAACAACAAAAGGAACAAAGCTAAGCTGCATTATTAGACTTAAAATAATAAAAAAAAGGTCAAAATTCTAGCTTTTGTGTGTTCCAGATACATAAAAATTAATAAAATTGGTCACTGTCTGGAATATCCCTGCACAGTGATCCATGAGACAGTTAAACTCATGCATAGAATTTAAACTATACATATTTTCTTGAAAATTCAGAATGCATTTCATCCCCACTAGCTCAATCCTGTGTCAGTGTTTCTATTTTCCATAGAACCAAGTGGATCAGGACAGATAGGAGCAGCCTCATGTTCACAGGCCCTGCTCCTCAAAGGGCACTTCCACCACCCTGATATTTTCTGGAGAGGGAGCACAGCAGGACATAAGCAGTACAGGAGGTTCTCAGAGTGCATTCATGAGTTCCTTTTCTATGTATTAGAGGACTTAATGAGGAGAGGTGTTGTGCAGAATCTCATGCTCACCAAGCAGTGTCAGAACAAGAGGTTATCCTCCCTCTTCACTCAGAAACTGATGAACCCATGCCTGGGGTACCGTGTCCAGTTCAGAACTCAGCAGAACAAGACAGACATGAGCACACTGCAGAGGGTTCCTCAAAGGACTACAAGGATGATGAAAGTAACAGATTGTCCCTCATGACTGAGAAACTGGGACTGTTCAGTGTAAAGAAGGTTCAAGGAGCAAAGTATCAATCAGTGTATATAAATACCTGAAGGAAGGGTGCAAAGTGATGGAGACAAGCTCTTTGCAGAGGAGCCCAGTAACAGGTTCTGGGGGTAGTTGACACAGGAGGTTCTGTCTGAACTTCAGGGAATACTTTTTCACTATGTGCATGACTGAATGCTGCAACAGGATGCCCAGAGAGGTTAATGAGTCTACACAAGCTATCTGGACACAGTCCTGAGAAACAAGCTATGATTTGTCCCCCTTGAGGGAAGGAGTTGTTAAACCATATGACCTCCAGAGGTCACTTCCAATCTCAGCCAATCTGTGATTCTGTGATTTGCAATTCCATTTAAAAAATTTCTCTGATGCCTTACTGATTTTCTTCTAGATATTTTGTTTTACTACATGCATGTCTTGGTGCATTAATTTATTTTAACTGAAAGTAGTAGTGGCAGATGTTTGCTGAATTTTGTGGTTTGGGTTTTTTTCTTTCCTATTGGCTTTTTTGCAGATGTTAAAGAACCACATTTGAAACTGTTTTACATTTATATTAAATATTCTGCAAAACAGAAAGATAGCTTTTGAAAATGCTAAGTTCAATGTTCATAATAAAGTAAGGCAGTTTGGGACTTTTTAAAATAACAACCGATTCTTTTCACTTCAGGCTACATTTATCCTTCAGAGCTCTTTCAACATATTTGCATCAGGTCAGGGAATTACAGTGTGTGAAAACAGGTCATCATAGTTTTGGCAGAAACAGACAAGCCACAAATATTTCTTTTTTGTCAAATTTTTATTATAATTTTCCTAAGAACAAATGCAATAAGTAAAAATACAGCTAGAAATTTCAATACTGGATTATTGTTTAAAATACTTTACAATAAGATAGGTTTAAAAAGCTTCCAAGAATATATCCTACTTCATTATCTACAATTCCAGCCATTGAGTAGGAAAACAGGTGGATAAAAGACCAAGTACAGATGAAATAAGCCCATCAATCCAAATGAAAATTTTAATTATTTTTATTCTTTTTTTTTTTGCTAATTATATGTGCAACTAAAAGCCCTTGCTCAAAATGAATCACCTTTACCTCATTTTTGAAGGTGTTACTCTTGTTCTTTCTGTATGCAACATAAAGGGATGAAGTGACTTCCATAGAAAGGAGATGTTAATGAGGAAAATATATTTATCAATAGCTACTTTATATGGATCATGCTCAGGACTGATCACTGACAGCAGGGGTAGAATTATCTATTCATAATCAATGCATATGAATAGGAACCTTCAAGGGGGGAAATTCATCTGACTGACAAAAGGAGACTAAGCTGGGTAACTCTGGGTTATGCACATCTAAGTGTAGGTATCTAAAGCTAAGGCAGAGAAATTTCAGTCCAAGCACCCATGACCATCTTATGCTAAAAAAAGAAAGAAAAATTCCTGTGTACCAAAAAAAATCAAATTTCTGAAAAAAAAATGCTGGAAAACTGTGTAATTTGTTTCTTCAGTGACAGGCACCTTGTTCTTTCAGTTGGGAGCTTCGGAGTTTTTGAGCTATGGAGAAAAGAGGCCATTGAGAGGGACTAGTTATCAGTTATTTGACAGCTAAATGAAGTTCAGCACTTCAGCATCAATGTCTTAAAAAAATGCAAAAGTTAAATGTGTCAGTGCTCTGCAGGTCATTTCCCTAAGAGAAGAAATTATAATTTTAGTAAAGGTATCAAAGAAAATCTACATAGAAATCAATAGAAACAGAAGTCAATTTTCCAAAAAAAAAAAAAATTAAAACCCCCAAACCTTCAGTTACATGGTGCAGAATACAAGCCAAACCAGATGACATTTAAGCAATAAAATGATGCTGTACATACTATCTGAGGTTAGAAACCAATAAGCACAAGATGAACAATTTAATTTTGATGTTCATCATTTGTCATGGGAAGTTGCATCTACATTCCTATTTGCTCTCTAAGGTTTCAGAGACAAATGAATATATTTATGCTATTGAGATATTTCCTCTAATGTGGCAAATTTCCCCCTAATTTCATGACAGATGAAGCTATTATCAGTCACTTCTTTTGTTTAGTCTGGAGATTCTAGCTCAACATATAGCATGACTTCTAATAGCAGATGCTTAATGACAGGATGTACCAACTCTCTTAACAATTCCTTGCTTAAGGTTATATTGCATAATTTATTCTATCAGTTAGTACAGTTTAAATTGGACTAAATGTTGTGATAGAATGTTAAGTTGGTGTCCAGTGAGAGATGCAGACTTGAGGGCAAAGCTAGCAACTGGAACATACAGTGACATGAATTTTGACCTTTTTTTTATGTTTTTAATGTTTTTCTTAGGCTTGCACAAACATTTGCTCCATGATGATGTTGATACATAACTGAGAGGTTCGTGTTTAAAAAAATTCTCAACACTCTTTTAAAACTATTTTTTAATTACATGTTCTTTTGCATACATCTTTTCTACTTCATTTACCTGATCGATGCTTCTGCTTTACTAACAAGTCTCAGGAAATTGTTTGAAGACTTGAGAATGAATCTTGATCTGAAATTCCTTGAATTTCTCTATATCACTGGGAAGAAAAAAGCACAAGGCCCATGTGTTCACTGAATCGTTTTCATATATTTTAAACTCCTCCAAAAGACTGATGCACTGCATACATTTATATATAAACCACCATCCACTCAGAAACTACAGCCAGAACAAACCCACCATTTTTGGTAGAAGACTGCAAAATATTCCATCAGAATGGGCATAGCAGCTGGAATCCTATCTCTGCCTGGGTTATCGATCAGCAGCTGGGCAGGTGGAGCGCCCGGCTGACAGACCCAGCACGCCGCGGGCAGGCAGCGACAACCAGGTGCGCGTGGATAAGCTTGCGGGGAATAGCTGTTCCCCACGAGGGATCTGGAGCGAGAGGGGAAGGAGAGGCCACTCTCTCTCGTGTGTCCAAAGAAGGCTTTATTCTCCCAGGACGGGGACGAGGAAAGTAGCCCCGAGCAATGCCCGGGAAAACATTATAAAGCAACAGAAACTCGGGGGGCTGGCACGCAGGCCAGCCAATAGGGGTCTTTTAGGGGAGGGAAGGGGGATGACAGGGAACAAATGGGGGTAACACAGAGGAGGGGAAAGTCACAGGGAGCCAACCCCTGGCAGGGATAGGAATGGATGACAGGGAAGGTTCTGGAAGGATTTGGGATGGACTAGGGAGATGGACAGGGGTTTGGGCAGGGTTATTAAGGATTGGCAGGGATAATCCTGGAAAATTGCGGGGAGGAGAGGGAAGATTGGCAGGGAGAACGGCGGGAAAAATGGGTAAAAATAACTTGGGAGAAACCAACTTGAGGGAAAAGAATAGGGGTACATAAGAACAAACCATTATAAATCTGACTAACATAAATTATCTAACTAAACTGAACAAACTTAAAAAACAGAACACCACAGAATCCAGAAAGAGTGCTGTTAATTTCATGATTAGCAAGTACCTCCATGACACATGGACAAGAAGCCTCTGTGCCTCTAAATAAAATGTCCTGCTTCTCATCAGGGTCAATTAAGCTTGTGTTGGTTGCTGTGCTAACATATTTATGCTTCTCATGGTACCCTGACTAGCCTATTAAGATGCACCTAAGATGTCTGTAACACACAAGCAGGCATAGGCTTGGTGCACTTAACACTCCTTGAGACAAAAAGCATTTGGTGGAGAACCACCTTCCTCTCCAGAGCCTGATACACACGGCTCATTGAAGCTGATGCTAAAACTAGTATTGATTTAAAAGGAATGAGAAAAAGACTTAACAGTTTTCCAGAAATGGGTATGAAGCTGCAGAGGAAGAATCAAGTCAGGGCACAAGCAGTGCGATGGTGGAGAATGAAAACAGTCAAATACTGAATATATTCTTTTTATCTTCTCCACAAAAGAAAGATGGCCCTAATATAGCTATTAGACTAGCAAATGGGAAACGCCAGCTTCCTCAAGCACTTATTGTTGTCACTAGGCATTTTAATGACTCCATTTAGCACTGCAGCATTTCTTTTGCTCAACACTGACTAATAACATGCTGAGATAGTTACACGCTTTGCAAGTGGAGTTTTATTGAAGAATGGAAAGGTGAACGCCTGGGGATTTTGCTCTTAAAACTGTGGAGGATGCATTTTGGATACAATGTTTAAAGAGGAAAAGAAAATTAAACGGAAAAGGTTAGCAAGGGAGATTAAGGGTGAAGGAGAGAAACAAGGGGAGAGCTAATGAAGGAAATGAAATGGATTGAGAATTACTTTGAAGAGCAACTAGCAGCGGATAATAAATCATGGTGCTGTAAGCACACAAAAGCTGAACAGTAAAAATAGTGATGTAGTAGAAATGGCACAATGCACTTTTCAAAAATGTAAAGTGTTATCTACAGTATGTTAAATACTGTGAAGTTTCCACCATTTTAAAGTAAATTTTCCAACTGTACCTTTCTTTCTGCTCCCTTTATTCTAACATGTAAAACACGTTTCAGAGACAGTACTGCAGCTATAGACTTCTGCCTGCAGGTCCTGTAAATTCAAGCCCTCAGTAGATGTACTTCTGTCTTACATGTCAGATGCTGACTAGTTCCTTACACTTGCTAAATACATATTAATCTGTCCCTAAGAATCTAGGACTTGCATTAGCATTGCACTAACACACCCCATATGTTACTAACATGTAAAAGTACCATTATTATCGACTTAAACCATCTACCCATGGTTTAGTCTTTAATGCCTTAGAAAGGGAACACGGCAATGTAAAAAAAAAAACCTGAATTCTACTGCAAATTTGTCTTTTTTTTTTTTTTTTAGGACTTATCCACTTATCTAATTAATATTTTAATATTTGCACTAGTATTCACAGAATACGTTGTGGGGGTTTTTTTATCTGTTTTTGCTTATTTGACTAGATTTTTTAAGATTAATAGCTTAAACATGAAGAAACACCCTTTTCAAAAGAGTTATTTTTAAAAAATGAAGAAAGTACAGTATGCCTTTATTTCTTAGTAAAATCAGCTCTTTTTCCTTGATCATGAATGCGTGTATGTGCAAGTATTTTTGTACTTTGCTGCATCTTAGGGATCGGTCATCTGATTGACTGTTAATTTTCACACTAAGTAAACAAGCATGCAAAGTGTTTTTCAAATATACTGCATGTTGCTGATAATACTCTTCTCTTGGATTATCCTTCTGGAATTTCTGCTTTTAAAAATCTCTGTCTTTTTTTGCATATGCACATGCATGTTTATTAGATATACATTTTTATGTATATAGGTGTGCTCTATGTTCTGTACTTCTGTACAGAATGCTTCTGCAACTGAAGAATTCTCTTTGTTTTTGAAGTACATGGAGTATCTACAGGCAAATGTTTTGAATATTATGTCTATATTCAAAACCACTATAACCTTCCAAGGGGTTTCAATATTATTTACTGATCTTTTCTCTTGCTTACTGGGTGTGGTGAAAAACTAAGCCACTCAGACAATCAATTTATCCTTCTTTAGGAACAATCTCCGAAATTAAGGAAGTGAGGATGTATTTTGAGAGGAAGAATTCTGCCATACCCACCAGCAGCAGAACAATTAACATTACAATGTCTGTGAGTGCAGTAACTTTTTTCCCTTTAATTTTTTATTCATTTGTTCATCCAGATGCAGTGATAACTGCTACAAATGGTGCAGCTGCGGGTGATGAAAGCAGCACACCTGAATCATGTTTTCAGCATACTGCTCAAAACAAGTAGTTTATTTAGGACCCATGGGAGTGTCTTTTCCCACTTTGTCACTAAATATTGTGCTGCTTAAATCTATATATTTTATGGATTAAGTGTCATAAATTTTAAGTAAAGAAAAGTGAAAGCACTTTTTTATTACAAGAGTCAAGAATATATTCAAGCATATGTAATCTCATCTTACATTTATCTTTACATTTTTTGACATTATCTGAAATTTTCCTACATAAAGTGAAATTTCCCTCTGATAAATTGGATCTCCAAAGATAAAGAGGAAGAATGTTTTACTTTTAAGAGCTTTCTTAAGTCAAAGACATTGAATCCCTGTTCCAGCCTTCCCATGACAGTGTCACAGAAACGATGCACCATGACTGAAACCACAAAGCAACATGACTTAGTCAATTAAAATTTGTATTATATAGTTAATTAATATGGAAAGCCTGTGTAATACACTGTGTGCAATAACTGATGCCTACATATTTGAAACAGACAATCTGTTGATATTATTGAATAATCTTGCATCTTATTTACAAATCATTTTTAATTTGCTTTTATTTCTTGTGTGCAAAATTTGTATTGAAAAATTTGATTGAATCCTCCAAGTTGTATGAAAAAAGAGATATATATCAGAACTGGAAATCCTTTTATGGTGCAAGCACCAGAAATAAACGCACATGAAATGTGCATATAGAAAATTTTTGGTGCTATGAGGCTGAATCAGTGATCAAGCCTTTTTAAACCCAAACTAGACACATCTTTTCAGAAGCTGACACTAAAAGGGCAACGAATTAAAGCAAATCAATGTTATAGATTTCAATTACTTAGTGTCAGATGATTTTCTAAATAGAGAGCAAAGAACTCTAAACATGAGAATTTTCTCCAGATCTTACCTGAATGAACTGTAATAAAAACTAAAACAACCTCTCCAATTTAAATGTCTTCCACTGGCGGTAAGATACTTTCTGCCATAACTTCTGGTTGCATTTTGAAAAGAGGAACTTTTGGAGAAGACTTAATTTTAAGTTTAGCATAATTGTGTAAAAAATTAGTTGCAAAATTCTTCACAACTTATTATTTTCACGAGGGTTTTACCCCCAAATCAGAAATCTAGATCTTTATTTGCTTTTAAAAAATTATTTTATTTTTATCCCAGAACAACAGAAAGCTAATATATGTTCAAGTTCTAAGAAAAAAAAAAAAGAAAAATGAAATCACAGTAGCGCCCAAAGTCCTGGGAATTTGGATGAAGTTTTTGAGAAGCACATTTTTTGTTCTTTATTACAACAGACATGAGATATAGAGATAATGATGTCTGTTTTATTGCTGCCATCTGAATATTTTGTTTTCCGCATCTTTTTGCTTTGGTGCCTGATAAATGCCATTATTGGTTTAATGAGGTAGAATTATTTTACCTATGGATTGATTTTAAAATAGTCTGTGCTTTGAAAGCTGCAGGCTTACCCAAGAAAGTATTAGGTCAATGTGTAATATTAAAGGTTTGGATTCATCTTTCAAAAATTGCATAATCTTTTTTTAATAAAGAAACTTTTCAAAATTTCCTGTAGTTTAGTTTATTCATGCTGTCATATAGATGCAAAAATGATAATAAATCTTATTCCTGGAACATAGCTTTGAGCTCTCGGCAGTAGTCCTGCTCTTACATATGTTTAAAACACTCAAAAAAAAAAGCCAAACAAGCAAACAAAAAATCACACACACAAAGAAAAAAGCCAAAATCACCCCAAACCCAAAACAAACTAACAAACCACCCAAGCAAACAGAAAACAAAGAATCTCCCCCCAAAAATATCTTGTCATTTACTTTTTCCCCCCATAAAATATTGTTCTCTTTAACTTCTTTTTTATGAAAGTAATTTTCAATTACATTATAGGAAAAAACCCCAAAGACATATATTCTCACAATATCTTAATTTTATATTTTTATGGTTGTTTAACTAATCATACTTTTATAGTTTTCCCTACAAAATCCTCTTTATGGGGCCTGAGCAGCAATGTCCCAGGTAATTAAATAAATGAATACATGATGATACTTAGAAATAAGAATAGTTTAGCCAACTTCTCTTGTTTTTATGATACCTGCTTAGATTCGGGTTTGGGACTTTTATCTGAAATTTGCTTCACTTGTGTCATTTTTTTGCCTAGAAATAAGTTACTTTTAGGGTGTAACTCTAGCTGAAGTTCAGCATAGCAATATTTCTTCTACTTTTGGTCAGTAGCACTTAAAAACAAGTGATTATATTATCAGAAAATCTGCTCCTCCCCAAAAGCCCGATTCCCATCTTGCCAGTCATACATTGAACTAAAAATGGAGACAAAGGCCATTTCTCACTTTTACTTGCAGATATGCACGAACAGACCATTGCAGCCACTTTCAGCTTCCAGCAAAGCCATTGTTAGATGTCTTGGAGAAGCTACAAAGGAACTACAGCAACTACATAAATAGTACTCTTCAGAAGAGAAACCATTTTCATTACTTTTTCATTCCCTTAGTGCTGTTAATAGTCATCTGCCCATGAATTAATATTGCTATAGATGGTCATAACCACCTATAATACACTCATTTATTATATGTTCCATCTGAGAAATGTCGTATACTCTTGATAGTCAAGTGCAAAGATCTTCCCCTCCCAGACTGCTTCATTAAGAACAGAGATATAACTGAGTGCAAACGGATGGAAGTGAATAAATGGTGTAGTATAGAGCACGTCATTTTAATTCCACAATTTCTTAGCTCATAAAATTTTTGAGAGGGTTTGATTTGTGATTTTTCTAAATATATTGGTAAGAAAGCTACTGCACTATTAGTAGGATTTAGAGTTCTGTACATTGTGTTTTCACTACACTAATACTTAAATTTATGGACCTGATATTTATGGTACAACATACCTAGCATTATTATAAAAATATTATTTTCTGATTTTTCTTAGCTTAGTGTACTAATACAAGTACTTTTGTCACCATGAGTAAAGTAAGTGGATAATGGTTACTTATATTTTGTAAAGATGGATTACTCTCTCATCTGATTTTAAAAAAATAATTTAGATACTGATCCATCAGATATTTCAGGTATTAATTATGAATAAGTGGCCTGGTGGGGCTTCAGATGACATGTATCAAAGCCCTGAGAGCACTAGCAGAACTTAATGACTCTGTCCTTCTTAACCTGGGACACACACACATGTAAATGAACCCAGGAACTTTATCTTGTGTGTCTATATGTGCAATTCACTATTTCTGGAATAGTGAATAGTGAATAGACTGGAATACCCAGCGAGCAGGAGGAGATCTTTGTAATGGGTAAGTGGGCCCAGGATCTGGATGTTGATATTATGTGTAGATGTCTTTAGGGCCTGTACAGAAGTTCAAGAGCCTTGAATTTGCAAAGGAGAAAGCATCAGTTTTATCTAACAGCCTGGATTGAGACATCTGCATGTCAGGGTGTGCCGGGCTGGGATCCAGATGTCAGGAAGGAGTCCCTGGGCTCCAAAGGCTGCTGGTTTCAGTAGCTTTCCTAACATCTTTAACACTTGCCCTGAATGGAAATAATTTTATGTTATCTTTTTGCAGTCATAATGACTGTCTAGTAGAAGGTAACTACTCCATAAATTTATTTCAGCTTTAGTTTAACTTTGTGCAATCATGTACTGTAATTCTCATGGTTAGTAGATAGTAATTACAGGTAGCTATTCATGTGACATTGCTGATTACTACTGCAGAATAAAATATCATAGCCTTGTTTGATTGTACCAAGCTTAGGTAGAAGAATTTTTTGCAGGAACATAAGAATAGAAGAAATTCAGAATGAGAATGGAGACAAAATTTATGGTAAATATACCTTTCCTACCTTCCAAGAACATTGTGTTTGAAGACAGCTCCTGTGAGCTCTCTCCTATGAATCAATGGGCTTATTCATAGCTTATTTAACAATATGATCCGATGAAAAGCAGTATGGAATAATTTAGTGTGTGTAACTTATTCTTTAAAGTGTTTTCTTAGTTGACTGAAGCAAGCCATCACAGTAAAAGAAGTTAAAAGTAGGTTCTCAAATATCTGAGTAACTCTGTTTTCACTTCACTGAGAGCATTCCTACTTTCATTTTCATTCTGGTCTTGGTTATGTATATTATAGAGCTTTTCTTTTCTTTTCTTTTCTTTTCTTTTCTTTTCTTTTCTTTTCTTTTCTTTTCTTTTCTTTTCTTTTCTTTTCTTTTCTTTTCTTTTCTTTTCTTTTCTTTTCTTTTCTTTTCTTTTCTTTTCTTTTCTTTTCTTTTCTTTTCTTTTCTTTTCTTTTCTTTTCTTTTCTTTTCTTTTCTTTTCTTTTCTTTTCTTTTCTTTTCTTTTCTTTTCTTTTCTTTTCTTTTCTTTTCTTTTCTTTTCTTTTCTTTTCTTTTCTTTTCTTTTCTTTTCTTTTCTTTTCTTTTCTTTTCTTTTCTTTTCTTTTCTTTTCTTTTCTTTTCTTTTCTTTTCTTTTCTTTTCTTTTCTTTTCTTTTCTTTTCTTTTCTTTTCTTTTCTTTTCTTTTCTTTTCTTTTCTTTTCTTTTCTTTTCTTTTCTTTTCTTTTCTTTTCTTTTCTTTTCTTTTCTTTTCTTTTCTTTTCTTTTCTTTTCTTTTCTTTTCTTTTCTTTTCTTTTCTTTTCTTTTCTTTTCTTTTCTTTTCTTTTCTTTTCTTTTCTTTTCTTTTCTTTTCTTTTCTTTTCTTTTCTTTTCTTTTCTTTTCTTTTCTTTCTTTCTTTCTTTCTTTCTTTCTTTCTTTCTTTCTTTCTTTCTTTCTTTCTTTTCTTTCTCCTTCTACATTTAGAGACTGCTTTGTGATTGAGATAAAGAAGGTTTGGGCATACATGATTTCTCCAGGGCTGAAGTGAGGTCATCTGAATTCTACACACACAAATCAGGAAGTGTCTGTAGGACAGCATTACAGAAAGACGTCTCATACCCTTTCCATGAAATGAATATAACTGAGATTTTCTCTGAAGTATCTGTATGCTAATGCACATACAGTGGGGAGCAAAAGAAGGGAGGTAGAGATCTGTGTGCAGACCAAGGGTTGTAATTTCATTGATTTCAAAGAGACGTGGAGAGACAGCTCACATGGTTAGAGTGTTGTTGTGGATGGGTCACCATTTCATCAGGAAGAACAAACCAGGAGAGGATGGGAATTGTCTTTTATGTGAACAGAGTGGACAGAGGGGGTACAGGGACCTTTGAACATGAAACTTTCTTTTCTTTACTTCTGCCTTTTTACCTTTCTATCTGTGTCTCCTGTGAGGCTGGTTAGTTTGCTAAGAGAAGTTGTAGAATGTCTATTTTAGGAAAATAAATAGACATTGAGGAGAATGTCTATTTTAGAAGATTAGAAATCTGATTTCATGATATTCTGGACAACCTGTTCTATGTAACCACACTTGGAGCAGAAATGCTTGTTTAGACAGCCTCCACAGGTTGCCTTTCTCCTCATACATTTTGTGAGCTCTCCAGTAGAGCACCCCCAGCCTGAGTCTGTTTGAAGACAAGTATCTTCAGCTAACGAAGCACTTACTAAATCTTAAATAATTTTCCCTTCCTTTTTATTTGCATTGTTTCATTTATCCACTTCACACTTAAAACTTTATGCGCTCTCTTGCAATAAATTCTGTGGAGTAGACCAGGAAAACACCTTTAATTTGAAAGATTTGGAAAGTTATTCTCTCAACTTGTTTGACACGTCTATGAGTCTTGCTTTAAAGGAAGGCTTTTGTTACAATGTTAGGAGTATTTACAAACACACACATACACATACGCATACACTCTGGGAATAATCACTTAAAATTAGAATGGATTGTTTCAGATTGACTGTAGGCTATTCAAATCCTTCAACAAAAAATATGTGACAGAAGAAAACGTAAAGAGGATGATTAGGCTGTAGCATAATTTCTGTGCTTGAGGAATAACTAGACTATAATCAAAATTTCAGTGCTGGAGATAGATGAAGTCTATAAAATTGTGAGTGTTGTGGAAAAAATGAACAATGCAATGACAGTTTTTGTATTTACGAGGTAAGAGCTAGATGAAGCTGGACTTCACAGTTTTTGCTTCAAAACTTCACCAAAATAACATTCAGCATTAGGCAAAGTCTTCCAAAATGAAGATGCTTGTCCACCTAAATGCCTCACTGAGGTCCGTGGTGTAATGATCAAACAAATTTCATCATGGCCAAAGGTATATGCCAGGTGTAATGGTTAATGGGCAGAGAGAACTGTGGATGGAAGTGAGATTGACTAAAAGAACAGCTTCAAAATACCTTTAAAAATAAAAAGTTTACTACAGCTTAGGGAAGAGTCATCTAAGCTTCTAGCCACTAACAGTACCAAGATAGCAAGATGAGGAAGGAGAAAAATATATATGAACAGCAAACATCATGTAGTCTTTGGCAGGAAAAGCAGGAAAGACAAAGGAGGCATCCAAAGCTGTGCCTACGGCAATGAACAGGCTTGTGCACCAAGTGTTGATGTGAAGAGTGGGATAGATTTTTGCTGTGCACAGACCTGTACAGCCAGCATGCTGACTATACATAACACATCACCTTCCAGCAAACTGCAGTCATGGTCAGATGCTAGACATCTCATTATAACATACTTTTTATATAGAGTTTTATGTAAGTATCCTTAGTATTTTGTACATAAGAATTTTAAAAGGTATAAAAAGATAGTGTAATTTTTTTACAGTTTAAATGTCATGCATTAGCAGTCATAATTCTTTAGAAATTATTTTTGCCACAGGATTTTAGATTTATCCTTCTCCTGTAACCATTTGGATGGCACTGCAGTGTTTCAGTAAAAGTTACTAAAAAAGTTTAAATGAGGATCAGTTTTCAGACATCTTGCTTGTCTTTTTACCTGCAACAGACATGTTTGTTATGATGGGTAACTCTTTTAACATCACCGTGTTATGTATTTTAAAAAATACAATAAATCAAGTGTGAGACAGTTTCCTGACCTGTACAAAGTTTACATCAGGGTACATTGTCGCTGCTTTGAGAAAGAGAAATCAGTAGAGCAAGGTTTATGGGATAGGTTAATAACTGATCTTTAAAGAGTTTGCTTCAAGCACACACGTTCAAACTTCACAGGTGCTTGAATTTCCATCACTCTCTCTGTTTTTTCCAGTTTCTCATTCAGTGAATTACAGAAATTGTCTCCAGGGCAGAGTGTTCTCAAGGAAGAGAGCAATAAAGAAGAAACATTTCCTAGCATTATGGTAAAACTGTTTATTTCTTAAGAAAAATAAGTTGTATAAATTAGTTTGACCTTTCCAAATTTCAGGTTTTGAGGGAAAAAATTGCCTTTTTAAATTATATGGTTCCATACTGAATTGCTGTATATTTCTGACCCTCAAGTTCTCTTTCTTTTTCACTTTTCCACAGTGATCTTTAGTCTAATGCTGTGGTCCTCAGTGTCTCACTTTACTGTTTAGATGGGAAAAGAAATAAAAGACTTTCTATGACAGCACTTTCTAAACACTTCTGTGAAATTCACTTTAAAAAATAAGCTACACAGATACTTTTTCTACAACCCTATTTTAGAGCTATTCATAGAAATGACTGACAGCTAATAGCTCTAATGTTTCCATAATTTTTTGGTACTGTAAATGTCAGTGTTATCCAGCCAATCATAGCGGCTTTTTACTAATCTTTTTTCATTCTTCTGCTGTCATTTCCCCCACCTGAAGTGGTCACATACACACACATGCACACATACCAGGCTGGGACATTAGCAGACAAACTCTTGCTAGGTGTAGGGTCTGATTGTAACTTTTTAAAGAACTCTCTCATATTCCCGTCTGTCCCAAGTATTTTCTAAGTCAAAAATTCAAAAGATTTATTTAAAATATTTGCATAAAAATATACTTTTTGATAGTTTCATTCAAGAAAACTAAATTATAGTATTCAATTTGACCAATTGCGAGAAACACAAATAATAAGTTTTGTGCAAGTACAGAATGTATTCTGTTTCAGTGGGTTTCACTAAGTAGCAGTTTAAGACAAAACTTTAACAAGTAACCACAAGAAGGAGTGGGTTAGTTATCTTGCCCCTGGTGGAAAATTGATTTATTGTCATTGGTGAATGACAAGTATTCTTTTTCTTAAAATTAACTATGATTATTGTGTGCTATGGGTGAAAGTAAAACATCCTGTAAATATGTATTTTAAGACTGATTTTTGTAATCTTTTACCAACTGCTTCAGTTCGTATATACCATCTAGATATCTTCTTCAGGTGTATTTCTTAGAATTGGAAAGACAGTAGCTAGAAAAGTATTATCATCATTATCTTCTGAGAAGCTGCTGTACTGAGATAGATGATACTTATTAAAATAACATACAAATATATGGTCAAGATTCCTAGTAGAGTAAATAATAGAGTAAATAAAAAAAATAGAGTAAATAAAACTACACTTGCAGGACAGTGCAGTTCAAAAATTGAATCATCATCTTTTGGTACCTATATGATGGCAGCAACACAAAAAACTTTTCCATTTCTGTGTTTGTTGAATTCTAGTTTGCAGTGTCAGCAAAAAGAAAGAAAGTGCAACACTGGGATTTATCTTTCAGTCACCATAGGAAAAGACTAGAATACAGGGAAAGAGAATCATAAGGAATAAAAAGAAAACAAGAATGTTTGTGTCTATAGATTGCAGAGATAGGTGCCTCAAAAACACATGAAACTGGTAGAAAAGTATCTTAGATTATTTATTTCCAGAAGAAAAACACTTCCTATACACTATTTATAAGAAAGGACTCTTCCCTTTTCGTTTATGTCCACGAAACTTGTTTGCCTTGCGATTCCGTAGTAAATGCAAGATTTTCTCACTGCAGCTGGTACTCACACTAGATGTCTGCTCCTGTCATATCCAGTTAAGATATCTACTTAACTAGTCCTATGGTGGTTAATAGAGCTAGAGAGGAGAAATTAAGGTGTTCTATATGTTTGATTTTCCTCGTTTTATAGCTAATTTTTTATAACTAATTTTTCTTTTTTGCTGAAATTAAGATTTTCATTAGCAGAACTCAAATCTATCTTTGTTTTGGAGGCAGAATTCTGCCCCTAAAGCAAAGAGAAAGTTCACAGTTAATAACCCTTTTATGTGTTTTACATATAAAACTGACTCCAAATTTTAGCTGAAGTTAACACATTTCTCAGCAGTTGATTATTAAGCTGATTAATGCCTTCTAAGAATTCCAGCTAGAAAAGCTCACTGTTCCCTCAGAAATGTTCACCACAATAAGGATGATAACAAGCAGATATAGGCACAAGACCTCCTCACTATGTCCTCTCCCAACATTGAATAAGCACACCCATGCACAGCTGTAGAGCAGAGAAAATACCACACTCAAGCCTCCAGCAGTGAGGGCACACCTAACTCATTTAAATGACACACAGGAGAAACAATTCACCTACCTGTTTTTCCTCTGGGAGAAGTGAAAGTCACCAGCTGAGTATGCGTCTAAACAGGCTGAGTCTATGCTGTATCCACACATGTTTTCTGAGGTATTTAGTGTGTTTGCCAAAAATGTGTTTCTAGAACTGCTCAGTTAAAATCATTCAGAGAAGGAAAACTATTATTTTCATGAGTAAAGCCTGAGCATGATGCATTTAGGAAAAACAAGTTATTTAGTTTCGTTTGGCTTTTTTTTTCACTTTTGCAGAGCTTACACAATTAAAGCTTGATTAAACATTCTGCCTTGTTTTGTTGTTTTTGGTTAAAGATGACCTTGATAAAAATGTGGTTTTCATCATATGATTTGATCTAAATCCACAGAATATTGTTGGTTAAGGAGGAAAAAAAAATAAAGGGCTACATTTTCACTAAAGTACTTATGGTTGCATACATCCTCTTTGTCTAATTGCTCATTGCTTAAAGTGACAAAGTACTATTTTACTTTTTAATTAAAAAAAAAAAAAGGAGAAAAAGGACCATTATCCTTTCTCCTCATTTGTCTTCTAAATTGCAAAATAATCTATACCCACAATTCCAGCTGAGACAGTTTTGAGAGGCTTGCTTTGCAGTAGCTGGTATATATTACTTTCTAAAAAGTCCTAAGTTAAGAAGACTAGAGAAGCAGAGGTGCAGTTGCCTGCTTGCATATTCATACACATGCAAATATTTCACACACAAAGAATACAGTAGCTACAAAAAGATAAATTCTCATGAAATTCTTGTATTGTTCAATGTAGCTAGCATCTCAATGTTACTTGGTTCTTACTGCACAAGTCCTAGTCTGGAAAAACATATATTGCTCTTACAAGCAAAGTTACATCTCAGTGAAAGAATAGATCAGAAATATTCATCCAAAACACACAAAAGGATATAAGAATTTTTGCATACCCTCTTGACTTTTAGTTCAACCACACACTAAGTTACTTATATATCTATGTCACTACTTATATACTGTTTGTCTTGATTATGTTTGCTGCTCCTTTCATTATAGCTAATGTATCCACTTGATCATTCATCACTGTTGTGCATGTTACTGCAATATTTTAGAGTAATTCTAGATTCTGACAGATGTAGTGTGTTGGAATGGTTTAAAAATTGTTGCCAGGCTTATTTTTAAAAGCCTTTTCTTTCTACTATCTTCCTCAAAAAAAAACTTAGTGTCTCTTTTGGAAGTGAAAGAAATTGATGTAGAAAAAATCTCTGTATGATAGAAAGGTCAGATTCCAATATACAGTACAGGATTGGGGTTTTTTCATGTTTAATGATGGTGTTTTAAAAAAATATTTTTTTTTATATTATGTACTTTTTGAATTGCATTAAGAATACAGATGCCTAAAAATATTGTGATAACTTCTCTGATGCTTTTAACCATGGTGATGATAAATTCTATCAGCTATATTAAAAATTTTGAATCACAGAATCATATGAAAATGAATGGTCACTTACTCCAACTTTTCTCTCACTACACCAAATTATGTTTTCTGCTGGCTAAGGTTTCTCCTGAAGAAGAAAAACCCTGCATGATTCAATGATAACTTTTTTTTCTGTCTTGAGAAGTCTTTTTACTTTTGAGATATAGAATGTGACTTGTCATCAATAGACTAAAACAAAGAAACCCATGTGTGTATCGACTCAGAAAAGAGAATCTGTGTAAATTTCAAAAGAATGTTTTGTCCTTTGCATAAAACTTTTCTAAATCTCCTTTCTCCTACAGAATACTTTTGCAGGTTTTTCTGCCTAGTGATGAGGCATTAAATTAATGTAAAAATCTCTGTAGAGTTGGCATTATGTTTATTTATTGTATGTGTGCAGATACATGTACACATGGAGGAAATTATTATAATATTGAAGAAGTTATTATTTCCATTTTCAACATAACAAGAAAATTTCAGAGAGGTCTCACACTAATCTATGAACAACTTATGTAACTTCTGGTGAATGTTAAAACAATATAATATTAATTCAATGAGAAGAATATTTACTAAGGACAGAAAAAAAGAGATTATTCTTGTAAACAGATACAGTTAGCTAAAACAGGAAAGAAGCTACAGATTCAAGAGAATATAAGTAGAAATAACTAAAACAAATGGATTAAGTCCATTTGCAAATAATTCTTTTAACTAAAAAAACCCTGGAGATTTTATTTAATGCTCTTAATGTTGTCTAGATGCAAGGCCTATGTGCTTTGGATAAGTTTACATACATTCCTGGATGATCATGTTAAAAAATAATCACCTCCCTCACAAAACAAGCAGACAAACTAACTAACTAACATGTGGTGTTCTGTTTTCAAGTTTATTTGATTGTTCTATTATATTAAGGTATTTCTATGTTAATCAGTTACAAAATGGTTTGCCCCTGTCTTTCCCAGAGTGGATCCTTCCTCAAGCCCCTTTGTCCAAAGTTTCCTGCCGTTTCACCTGTCTGTCAGAGATGTCAATCACCCTTCTGCCCACCACTTTACCAAGTATGTTCCTGTCAATCTCCTCTCTGCCTTTGTCTAACACCTCGGCCCAGCCCCAGTAGCTCAAAAATCTTTTCTATCAATCACCCAAACTTTCACAGGTGATTCGTCCATTAAACCCTCTTTCCAACCCTAAGTTCTCCCATTTGCCCCTTGTTGCCCCTAATCCCTCCCCCGAAACACCCCTATTGGTCACCTTAGGTTCTATCCCCCAAGTAATCGCCCTCCTTATAACCCCATCCGGGGCGTAGCCTGGGGTCACTCCGTCGCTGCCTCTTTAGAGGAAAGAAAGAATAAAATCCTCCGAACATTGCACGCAGACTGACCCTTCCTTAGCTAGCGCTTCGGATCCCACGCAAAGGCGCTGCACCAGTGAGCCAAACCATGCACCTGTCACTCTCTGCCATGTGCTAGCGAGTCTCTGACCACAGCGCACCGGTTCCGACGCTGCTCCGCAACTGACCGGAAACTCCCGCGTGGGCGGGCGAGAGAAACGCGACACTAACAAAGAAGTAAACGAACAAAACAGTAACAGCAATACCCATGACCAACAACAAAGACACAGCTGACAGCTTTTCACAATCTCATTGTAAATGTGTTTTGCTTCATGCTTCATTGAAGCATTCTGTGAGTCACCATTCTGTTGTTGCTGGATCAAAATCAGGGTTTATCACACCTCTTTAGATGTGTAATAGGAAAATCTTTGGATGGCTTATGGATTGCATGATGTTTAAATATCCATGACTCCAATTTTTCTTTGTTGTAGCCTCTGGAGTTTGGTAATGAGAACTTAAGAAGTCATCAAAGCACCAACACACCTGCAGCCATTGTCCATAGAGTGAATTATATTCCAGCTATTGCCTTCAAATGGACAAGGAAATAGTAAGTCATATTTAAACCTATCTGTATTCTTGACTGTTGAATTCTATAAATCTAAAAGCCTGTTTGATTCTCCTTCCCTCTGCTATTGCAGGGAAATAAAATTTTCAATAATATATAGCATAAGAACAGAAACAAGAAAAATCATATTTTTATCTATTTATATACACTATTTCAGATTACTGTTTCTGAGAAAATTACATAAATATAGACAAGCTTGTAAAATGAAGCTGAAATTTTGACAAGGAGACAACTTGTCTCCTGTGTTCTCTTCTAGAATCACAATCATATAAGCAACAAAAGAGTATTGAATTTCAAAATATATTTTATAATCCATCACACTATTTGTTGTAAGAAGATTGTGTTTCAGATGAAAGGCAGTTGAAGAAAACTCATCCGTTTCATTGCATTTCTCAGAAAGTGGACTTTCCCTTTAATATATATTTCAATCTGAAAAGCGACGTGCTGGTGAAATGAAAACAAATGACTGTGCTATCTCCAAAGAGACAATGTATTATTTCAAAACGTATGAAAAGACCCTTGCTTTGCCCTTATGACAGTTAAATGCTCAAAGTGAGACAGGCAAAAAACATGGTTAACTCATTCAAGGAGACATGAAAAGTGACCCTCCTTTTTTTCTTTAGTGTGAAGAGAGAGAGAGCAAAGGGGGCTGAGGAAGTGTGTGTGCGTGCGTGCGTGCGTGTGTGTGTGTGTGTGTGTGTGTGTTTTATTGAAGCCTCTCTGTTGTGTATGCGAAATGAAACCAAGTCTGAATCAGAAAAAGACACTTTTGATTTACATGTTGTCTAAATGCCAATTAAAAGAAAATAAAATTGACTCACAGCACCACTCACATCATAAGAGGATGAGAATATAGCTAAAATTAATACGGGTGAAAGATAAAATGATCAGCTTAGATGGTGATCACAGTGATGATGAAGTCTGAATAAATGCCTTGCTGTCCAATACAATTTCTTATTTCAGGACTGAAACCTTATTTGAAGGTATACATAATCACTAGACTTGAGAAGAAACTTGTTTCATTTTCAGTTTAAGATCATGAAATATTTTTTTTTCTCTTGGTAATTACTTCATTATTTAAATCTCTCTCTTTACTGTTCTGAATAATCATGATTAACATCTGAACATGTTTTGAGATATTTCACTGGAAAATTATCTGGAAGCATAAATACACACTTCTACAAAATGTGAAAAATAGAACCAATTTAATAACTTGAATACAAGATACAATATGTTCTGTTTCTGACAGAGGTCTGGTATCAGAAATTTCAATGGAAGTAAAAGACCCACAGAAGACATTTGTGTGTTAAAATCATAGAATCATAGAATCATTTATGTTGGAAAAGACCTCCGAGATCATCAAGTCCAGCCGTAAACCCAGCACTGCCAAGTCCACCCAAAAATCATGTCCCTGCTGCTCTTCAGACTTGTGCTCCAGATCCTTCACCAGCTTCTTAGGAAAAAGCTTTTTCCCTTCCCTGGACGTGCTCCAGCCCCTCAATGTCTTTCTTGCAGTGAGTGGCCCAGAACTGACACAGCACTAAAGGTGCAGCCTTGCCAGAGCCGAGTACAGTGGGACAATCTCTGCTCTGGTCCTGCCGGCAACACTTATAAAGACAGAACGATATTTGTTTCCACACAAAATGGTACAAGATTTGTTTAACAATAAATGCAAAAACCTTATTGCAGAAGTTTTATCTTTCAACATTATGAAAAGACTTTCCTGTTTATTATTCAAACATCCATTTTCCTTAATATTAACATTTAAAATATCTGCTCTAGGTTTCACTTTTTAAGATGTAAATGATGATTTTTTCTTGATCTTGTTAGTAGAAGTAATGCATTTAAGCATTTTCCTTACACTACAAATACAAGTATAAGTCATTCACTGCTTTTGAAATAAGATATTATGTACATGTAGGTTACCTGGGTGTGTTGTATATGTTTGGGATTAAATCCTAGTTTCAAAGTTATAGAATGCCAGTTTCATTGTCTTTGGATGTGTTTAATAGAGGTCTAATAAAAATGAGACACTAAGATGAAATAAGTAATTTCCTACTTATATTCATCTTGAAATAGTAGTTCTGTGATTTTCTAATACACATCATTCTGGAATCATACCATACTCCATAGAGAATTTTATATCTACTTTATGCACAGATTATGTAGCATACTAAGTAATCCTATTAATCTGTTAAAGTAAATTCCTACAGTCTTATAATTAAACATACTAATGGTTACTGGAAGAAAGATGAAAACACAGTCTTAATACCACTAACAGTATAAATTACAGCAAGTTTAGTGATCAGTGTAGACAAGAGAAACATAAGCATCTGAGTGTGGGCAAAAAAATACTGAACATTAAGAAAGGATGGAACTCTACTCTCCACTTTTACTTATTTAATAACTTCTAGTACAGTAACTATATTTACTCCAAATTGGTAGCAGAATATTTCAACCATCTCCTAATTTGTGGTCCTAACTGACCTAGAGTTTTTCAGTTTCTGATGAGTTAATTTAAGTTGAACAAAACGAGACAGCTGACACTGTGCAAAAACCAACTGTGTGTTTTGGAATGTTCATGGAATGTACCTTTGCATCTGCTGAGATTGGACAAAACAACAGAACATGGTGTGCAAAACACTAGAAGCAAAAGCTAAGGTGTGGAGTAGAATATCTGTTCACTTATGTAATTTAAAAAGAATTGAGAAGGAAGAGAAAATGGATAGAAAATAGAAGTGAAAAAGAGTAGTTGTGAAAACATTTGGGTTCAGTTGTAAAATAAATTCTTTATAACGAATATTTTAGCTTCACCCCAGCTTCATATGAAGCACCATACTGCTTTGTGTGCTGTATTCTTGGAATGAAAGAAGAAAAGATGGAAATCTCTTTTCATAATACAAATAAAATCACAGCATACAACTATCTGAGTCCAAGATGGTGAAGATACTGTATGTAGAAGTAAGTAAATGTAAAAGAAGTTATAATTTATCTCTTTTGAATAGATTTTTAGGCAGATAAATTACTCTCTCTGAGGAGTCAATGCAAAATTGGTCTGCATTTTTGAATGATTGTAATAAAACTTCCATTGTTTCCCCCCGTGTGAGTGGAGTTTTCAACACTATTCTTGAACAGAGTAACCTTTGATGTCCATTTTCCATAAGGAGTTGTAATCTTTTTCTTTTTTAAAAAAAAACTAATCTCATGAGACATTAATATCTTGCAGCTGTAGAAGTCTGCATGCAAATAATTGCTTTGTCAAATAAAACATCGATAAGTCAAATTCATTAACATATGAATACATTCAGCTTATCAGGCAAATTATACAATGGCCACGTATTCAGCAAAAAACCATGGAATTCCTTGGACAGTGGTATTTTTAAAACTGTTTTGGATATTCCTGTGAGCACAAAGTCTCAATAAAATAAAAGTACTGCATAGGAAAACTTAGTTTGTGAAATTTTGTAATAAATAGGTTGCAAGCATTAATTTCAGCATTACACAGAATGCATTTAAACTAGTTTCAAGAGCTAAGCACTTTCTAGGTTGTCTGGACATTATTTCAATTTAAATCCCAATACAAAGCTCTGCAAATAGTCATCTTTTTCTGTGCAGATCGAAAGTGTGAGGTGATTGTTTATGGTGTGTGGAATGTATGTGATATACAATATGTGGATGTGTATCCTTTCAGAGCTGAGTGACAAGCGTGAGAAATGGTTCTCTCTGGTGATGACTGCACTCCTAGCCCAAATGACAAGTGTATGGGTATTTCCCTGGAGGGCAGTATCAAATTGAGAATCAC
Organism: Irena cyanogastra; assembly: GCA_013397155.1. Classification (NCBI taxonomy): domain Eukaryota; kingdom Metazoa; phylum Chordata; class Aves; order Passeriformes; family Irenidae; genus Irena; species Irena cyanogastra. The sequence continues at coordinate 195,864 of VWZV01003806.1, read as the reverse complement.
AGTAGTGAGCAGAGCTAAGCTAAAGAAAAGCACTGCTATTATCTATTTTATGAAAACCATACTTTCTATGAAATCTGGAAAGAGATAAAGTTTGGATTGATTGCATTTATTTTTTACAAAGATCAGAGACAATAGTGGTACTTCAAAAAAGAAACTATTTTTTACCAACACTCTTTTTTTTCTTTGTTACTATACTTCTGTTTATAAAAAGATTTGCATTGTGCTGATACAGCCTCCTGTGGCACAGATGCACTAAAATTGTGATAAATACATCAAACAGTCACTGATAACTTTAAGGATGTCTTTATGTCTATAAATACATGTTTTTTTCTGCATCAAATTCATTGTGAAACATAGAGCCCTATTTATTTACTTATTCAATGTATTAATCAGTCCTGTCAAGTTAATGAAGACTTGTTTACAAATTATCAACACTGCTGTCTGAAAATATTAACGTATTGCAATTCTGACAATTCCATAGTATGAGCTTTATTTTTAAACCACATTATTTGCACATTTTATGTGCAAAGTCATATTTTATGTGCGGTCATAGATACACAAATGATCTCCTGTAGTTTCACCATGATAAGGACAACTGTTGTATTCATATATACACTGAAACAAGGCTGATGAGCAGCTGTTCCTTTTTATTCTCCCTCCTCCTTGTCCGTGCTCCCATACATCCACCTGTACCATAAATATGTTACTGCTGTGTGTGTCTCTTTATTTCGTCTTTCCATTTGCTTGCCACTAACACTGGATCACAAAATCAGAGAGTAAGTTAAGTTGGAAGGGACCAGCTCCAAAACGAATCCACTATAGGACACAATGAGAATGGAAGGAGTGAAATGAGACTTTGAAACCAAGGATGAGGGTGCAGGGGAAGGTGTTTTAATTTTTAATCTTTTTTCTCACCACAAAAATCTATCTTAATTAGCAATACATTAATTTTCCCAAGTTCATTTTGCATATAATGGTAATTGATAAGTGATCTCCCCATCTTTATTTAGACCCATAAGTGTTTTTGTCACATTTATCCCTGTGGGTAGATATCTCTCTGCTGCACAAAATTAACCCACCACAAATCCACTGCTTAAAGATGCGCCAGTTCTATCAAGCTGCTGAGGGCTTTGCCCTGCCAAAGTTTGTGTATCACCAGTGATGGAAATTCCACATGTATCTCAGAAACCCTACCACATATTCCACAATCTTTGATAGCTCTTGCTTCTTACAGCAATCGATAATATCCTCTGTTGTTAACTACAGTCTGTGGCTTCCTACCCTGTTGTTACACACATCTGAGAAGATTCTGGGACTGCCTCCACAAGCTCTGCTCTTAGGTATTAGTATTAATATCTCCCTTGTCTTTTCTCTTTCTAAGTTTGAACAAAATCCAATCCACTTAGCCTTTCCTGGTACTTCAGACTTTCCAGTCTCATGAACATAGGGGAGCTTCTTGCTGAATGCAATCCAACACATCGATGTCTTTTTATGTTGTGCAGGGAGTTCAGAATTAGATGTCACACTCCAGATGTAACCTCACAAGTAGTAAATAGACAGAAAAAAATAATTTCTGCCATCTTACAGGCAGCCGTCTCATTAATGCTGCCCAAGATGATGGTAACCATCTTTGTTACAAGGATTCAATGGTGGCTCAAATTTCTACTCATCTGCTAGGGCCCCAAAATCCACTCCTGCAAAAATGTTTACAGACAGTCAGTCTCTAACCTGTACTGGTGTATGAGGTTATTCCTGCCCAGGTGCATTACTTATCATTTGCCATTTCTGAATTCTGTGAGATTTATGTCAATCCTTCCTCCAGCCTGTCGTAACCCATCTGAACAGCAGCTCTACCCCCCAGCATACTGACTGCTCCCCTGTATGTGTTACTGTCTGCAAAGCTACTCAAAGCTGTCTCCATGCGATCATTCAAATTTTTACTATATACATTCACTACTGGTGGCTCAAGTACTGATTCTTGAGGGGAAGCACCAGTTATGAGTGAGTCTTCTATTAGTGTCACAATATAATAGTGATCAACTTTGATCATGGTGGTCTAGCCAGTTTTCTGTTCATCTCATTTTCCACTTATCCAGTCCGTGCTTCATCACTTTTGTTATAAGGATAATATGGGATATTGTACAAATTCCTTTCTGAAGTCAAGTTATATGACACCATGCATGACATAATTTCTCTTCCAGGTTATATTTTGCATCATCCTGTTATGCAGTATTTTTCCTATTCCTTGTCTGATAAGCATTCTTTCTCTATATATATCCTCTATTATACTTGTTCTCCTATTTCTCCTAGCTTTCAGTCATCTTTTGTAATGTTCATCTCCTCCTTACCTCTTCTTTATATTTGGTGCATGAAAAGTCTGTATTTTCAGTCCTTTTTTCTGCCTTTTCTTTAATTAAAGGGCCAGAAAAGGTTCAAACACATAACTAAATCAAAATAATATCACTTTTACTTATAAAAATGCAGGAACGTGTGTTCACTTTTCTCAAGGTATGCTGCACCTTTGAACCCAAACATAGGTGTAGAAGACAGCAACTTCATAATGTGACTTCATAATCACTTCTAAAGACCAGACAGGCTTCTCAATTGGTCTGTTGAGTTCAACCTGCCATCAAAAGCCTATTGGCCTGCATCTTTGAGCCTAGATGTTCTGCAGCAAATTAGTATTGCAAAAATAAAAAAAAAAAATAAAAAAAAAAAATTGCAAAGATTGAGATGCAAAATCAAAGGGCAAGAACTGCAGTAAGTGGATTCAGCAGTCTCAAAGCCTTTGACAGCTTTAAAATATTATTGTTTACCTGTTTCTAGGTAGCCATGATAAATAAAAATTCATTATCTGTGAATGAGAGGATAAATTTGTGTCTAAGGAGATTGTGAATTAAGCTGAGTTGTGACAACTTCACTGGAAGGAATGAATAAATATGTATGTAAAAAAAAAAGTGAAGGTGTAGTGTGTAACGCCACAGAATGAAGTTCAATGTACCTTTACTCTAATTTCCAGGTGAAATAGGCTGTCATAATTCAAAGTCGGTTCATTCTGAAAATGTGTTAGAGATGGAACAAGGTGATTGCAAGAGCAATGGTAAGCAAAATGAATTATACAATTGTCATCGAGATTAAGTTCATGTAAGAAGTATTTCTTGGGGTTTTTTTTGAGTTTATTGTCATATTGTTGTTATAATTACAGAAAGACATTGATAAAGAGTTGTACATTTATATTAGATTTCCCTACCAGAGAAAAAATTGAATTATTTTACTCTTACTTTCTCGTCTTGCATTTGTGACAACACCAAATCAAAGCAAAGAAACATAGGTTTTCTTATATTTACAGGATGTGATTATTTTTTCAATCACAATAATAAATTTTAACAAAATAAGTATCACCCCAGAAATTATTTCTGAATTTGTGTTATCGGTAAAACAAAAAATATTTTTCCTCTTCAGCTTCTAGCCATGAGTTTGACTTATGACTCTTGAATCAATATAAGAAAACTACCAAAACTCAGTTAGGCACCTAAACCCTGGAAGGAAAGGTTTTCAGACAGGAATTTTCTTCAGTGTTTCTAACTAATACACTGTTTTTATGCAGATAATTATGGAATCCTTTCTGAGGTGCCAAGGTCTCTTTTTCCCATGCATAGTTATTTATTTACAAAACTACCAAGTCTGCAGACATTTGCAAGACTGCACAGAAACAGATGAAAATGCAAGGGGAAAGATTTAAACCAAGATCCCTTAAATTCACATGCATTCGATCTTTCTTCCTCTTTGTATGCAGCTCACAAGACAACAGGCTCATGGTCAGCAGAAGCCTTTTTGTGCCAGGTAAAACCTCATAAGGCCCAGGTTTGTGTAAATAGTCTTTTTTCTTGTGGCTCTGCTCCACCATGAGAGTTCTTTGAGGCTGAGAAAGTGGTCAACAAGGCATTAATCGACTGTACATTAAAACATTATGTTCTGCCTCAGTGGGCATTGTTCACATTTCATTTTCATCTTTTTCAAACACTGAACTGTGCATTACATTCAAAATATAAGACTTGACATTCTTATACTTTTATAATAATGAGTTTAATACAAGTTGTTTGGTATTGCCTTTAATTTCAGTCATCACATCTGAGCCAAAAGACATCATGCTAACCAATTATTTTTGACAAACTGAAATCCAGCCCTGTCAATAAAAAACCACAAGGAAGTGGTTTCTTCTTTAGGAAGAAAGATCTTTTAATCAGAGAAAGTACATATTTCTGCTCCTCAGCAAGGGTATCCCCTACATTTAAAATATCTTACTCAAAAAAACCCAACAAACTAAAAACTGTCCGAAGAAAAATAGTAAAGTCTTCGAGCTGAACAGAATTCTCTGAAGGTTCTTCACTATACACAGTGCATTTTACAGTTTCACTATGTTTTACTTTGGATAAATTGAAATGTCCTAAAAATGTCTTCTTGATGCTTATTTCTACAAATGGAATTCTCTGTGGATTAAGACATATTTTTATCCTTAAAAACATCTCATACACCCAACAAAAGCTAAAATTGTTGTTATTTGCATAATTCTAGAGATGGGAATACAGTTCCTTTAATCATTTTCCAACAGCCTATTCTGCTTTTCCTTTGAACTGAAGCAATTCTGCGCCCTGTTATACCAGGTCTTGTTGAAAAAGTATAATGTAAATACCCCTGCTAAACTAAATTCCCCTTATTTTGAAGGATTTGGGCCTGATATTCCTTATTCTGTGCTCACTGTCAAGTTATGAGGTTTTAGAATAATACTTCAGTAGTCTTCAGTAACCCCACACTCCGAAGTAGCCAGATAGCCTGTCCTTTCTCTTCCCTTCTTTTTCCTTGATTCAACTACAGCAAGAGATCTGCCTGTCCTACAAGACAGTAACATCTGTGTAGACTTACTGATATTCTCCAACTGACCGCCATGAAAAACAGAATAATATTTTCTTTAAAAAAGTACCACAAGTCATATGAAAGTTAGCCTTTACCAAAGCTAGCAGTCAGTTCTGTAATAGTAATTTATTTGCATGATTTTGTAGTTTTTTAAGTTCATGTATAGTTGAGAAAACACTGCCTTTTGTCTCTCCTAGAGAGCCTTGCTTGCAGAATAGCTCCCACCGCAAGTTATTTGATGTTCTTTGGAAGGATTTTTTGTCTTGTTTCTGTGATTGTAGTTCTGACAACAGTTAGAATTATGTGAGCATCCTAGGTAGGTATTTTTTTACAGCAACTCTAAATTTATATTTTTCTTTCAAAACTAGTTATGTGAAAACTGTAAACAAGCCAAAAAGCTTCCTGAATCAAACATCTATAGATGCACTCAAGAATTAGTTAGAACAATTTAGGTTTCTAATGATTTAACATACAGCACTGCTCTTCTGAAAGTTCTTCAGCTTCCATATGTGTGAAGAGCTGTACTGAAAACAGAGAATAAATTGTAAATGGAATGCAGATTTCAGCAGAAAGAAGAGTTGAATATGAGGCCAAATAGCTAAAAGGGAATTATCTGGTTCTGGAAATCAACCTTTCCCAGTACTGACACACATTTTGAAGAGAAATGCAGAATATGTTAGGAAGATGGAATAACAAGTTGGAGATCTATTACACGCTGCTTATTGTTCGCTGAGATATCTACATTAGCCAAAATGCCAATAGAGAGATAAAAAAGACATATATGTTTAAAAATCCAAGATCCAGAAAGTAATTGAGTTTATGTGATTTGTAAACCTGCCTACCACTGCCGATGATACCCCATTTAGCTTGAGGATAAGATTCCTACAGTTCTTAGAAATGTCTTTCCATTAAGGTAGGTATTAGTCTTTCACTTAACACCAGGGTGCTAGCTGGCAAAGTTGATGCCTGCCTTTTTAATGACAGCACAGAAGTAAGATCAGCCTTGACAAACTGCATATACTTTCCCTGTAATTTTTGAGAATTGCTGCAGAAAAATCCAGCAACTGTTCAGAGAACAAAATGCTTTTTTGTGTCTAGCCTGTATTCACCGTTCTAGAGGAGCAAGGACTTCTGACAGTCAAGGGGTATAGATTCCAAAAGAATTTTGAGGGCAAGTTTTATGCAGAGCTGACTGAAGACTGAGCCTTAGACTACTTTTGCAAAATCCTAAATCTCCTCACTTACTTAACAAGTGGTTTGATTACCATCTTCTTACTGTCCTACTCTCTTAGCGAGCAGCCTAATTGAGGGAACATGGTTTGGGTTTGATATTTGGACTTTTCCAGCAAGTTATACAAAGGGAAGATTATTTTATACCTTTTCACAAGAGGCAACAGCTGTTCTAATCTGTGTTCTAGACAGATAGGTGCGGACATTTATTCCAATACAATTTCACATGCCAGAAAAGGGTCAATTTGAGGCCTGATGCGTGATGGGGGAGCAGAGCTATCTTTGGAGGCTAGAGAAAACTCCTACATGGTCCACTTGAACATCTGCATCCATGGAGTGTATTAAAAGTCTAAGTGTTTTGCTGGATTACGCTGTTGTTCTTGAAATATCTACCAATTTATCTATGGGCCCTTCACTGTTGTGCAGAGTGTCATAAGTGTAATTGTGCCTAAATTTAATTTATCCCAGGGTTGTATAAAACAAGCAGGAAGCAAAACTATTTTCAGTTTTAGACGTATCCTCCGTTAAAGATTGATTTGATGTAGAAGTTCCAAAGGGTGGCTTAAATAACCTAGCTCAGCACTGACACCTTTAACTTCCTTTTAAGTAGATACAAGCCGATCTCTGCTCTCAGCTTGGTGAAGAAGAATGAAGAAGAGTGAAATCTGTATTTTCACTGCAGTTCTGTCTTCCTCCTCTATGCGCTTAGTACTGTCACAGAACCGGCTTATACTACACACATAGTAGCCACTGCAGAAGTAAAGCTTTTTTCCCCATGTTTATTGCATAATAAAATATTAATAATTTTATGTCCCTGGATTGCCTGGAATTCTCCAAAATTTTGAAGATGCTTTAGGCTTAGACTTTCTGCCTCGTTTGACTTTTCACAGCCATGAAACTGAAAGAGTTTTTCAACTCAGTGATATGCATTTTTAAGAAATTCTAAATAAGTAATGCACATTTTATAAAGATGGTCTGAGGAAGACAAAATAAAAAAGCTCACACAAGCTGGCAGCCTCAGAGAATGCAAAACAAACGAGAAAGCCCCAAATCTGTTTCACACTGCAGTGCAGAGCTATTTCAGAGACAGCTAGTCAGTCTTCCTATAAGCAGTATTTGTAAACAAAGTTCCAAGAAACAATAGAAAACCTACTCTCTTCTGGTTATTACTTTAGGGGATTTTTTTACAATATTGACATTATTTTGAATCTTTGGATAGAAAATGATTATGTGTGATTTTTAGCTATTCACTGTTGTTCATTCATGTATGGCTTTATGAAGCATTTAAGCTTTTCACCTGACTGTATTATGCAACATTTTTTAGGAAAATGCCTTCTTTTAAACATTTGTTTTCCTGAATATCTAATTTCAAATTAGAGAATTACCAACAAAGAAATCATCTGAATGCTTTTGCCTCTAGGATATTTTAATTTTTTGTGCAAAACACAATAAATTCTTACAGAAGAATTGTGCTGTGAATGTGAAGTGTGTGATGAAAGAAAACTGGAATTCTATGTCCTGGGTAGATAGACTATCCTTAACATGCGAGTTAAACAACCTGGATTGTTCCTTTCTTTTCATGTGATTTTGCATAAGGTCTGTTTTTCAATATGTGATAGAACTCAAGATGAGCGGATCAAGCTTCAGGCCCACACAGATGAAGAAATACTTTGTTTCCTCATCTCCCTGTAAATATTGTAGATGTTAACAAAAACTGAATTGTTTTGTATAATTATGAATAACAGACATCTGAAAATGCCAGTAAATACTTTGATTCCTAAAGCCCTCCAGTGCTGAAAACATGAATTATTAGGTTTTAGCTGCCTTCAAAAAGTAAACTGAAATTCTTAGAATAAAAATTCTGACTGCAGATACTGAAAGTCAGAACTGATTAGCTCTTGAGTGTCTAATGTTTTTGCTGAACTAAGTTATAGGGACTGATATATTTTAACATCTCAGGCCAGACTCTCTTTGTTTATCCTATTAAAATTCAAGCTTAACTATAATGCTGCTTCCCCTACTCTAAGCATGACACAATTTTACCAACTATGCAAATACTTATCTTATTTGCATAGTACGATAATAAAAACTTATTCCTAAACAAGATAGCTGTCCATTTTCACAAACTAAAATTACTTGGGGCTCATAATTGTGCTAATTAAATCATTCTCACAAAAATGTTTATGTGACTATTGAATCAAATTCTACTTAGTTTTGTTTTTCTTAGTCATGGGAGTAGCTGTTAAGTACACGTTATATCTTAAGGAAAGAATGCTAATATCGAAAAGATTGTTTCCTGTATCTTGAAAAATCGTGACTAAGGCAGGCGGGCACATCTGCTGTGTTCAAAGAGGTCAGGTACTGTAATCCCAGGGCAGGAGGTAGCGATTTTGATAAGAAAGGATTTTAAAACTAGACTTCTATTTATATTCTATGAGCTCTGTAGGAAAGTCTGCATGGCCAATATTGATTACTCTCTGCTTGGATTGTGAAGACTTTGCCCTATCATATGTCCTTGAGACAGTAACCTAGAAATCCATTTGCCTTACGCTTGACCTTTCACACAGCTGCTGAATTTAGTTACTGTGTGTATGGGACTTTGGAAATAACTATATTCCCATGGCAATACTGGAAATGAAAGAAAACAAGCACTGCAGCAAGCTTACAAAGCAGTACCACTGGCCACATGCTATATAATGTTCATGATTACACCCTTGTCAAAACCCTTAACTTTTCTAATATACTTCAGCTTTTACTAGCATGTTCAAGTGAAATTATCTACTTTGCTTTTCAAAATAACTACGGCATTGGCTGGTTTCCTATACCATGGGATATGCACAGTTATGTATCATTGTGATGGTCCAGCAGCAATGTGTTATGTGTGGTTTAATTCTTGGATTTGGAGCCAGACAAGGCTTCCAAGAGATTCAGAAACACTAGCATAGCTAAGATAAGCCTTACCATGGCAGAAAAGATACAACCCCAACAGAGTTGCAAAAGCAAGAGCCATGTACTGGATGATGACAAGAGACTGCTGGGAAGTATTTGAGAGCATGAGAAAACAGCAAATAAATAAGTGACAAGGCTTAAATTCAACAAAAGAAATATCCGGCCTTTGATTAAGATATTCATTTTTCATCATCTTCTGGGAAAAAGATTGTTTTGATACCTGGATCTAGCACACATGCCTTTAACTAAAATTGAGCTCATATATTCACAAGTTTATCATATCACCACTCTTTGAATAATCTCACAATGCAATGCTGTATATGTTTATTAGCACTATTTGATGCTGACAGCACAATATTAGGAATAGTTGAGTAGATTAATAGAAGAAGTTAAATATTATAGTACCTATATATATATATATATATACATATATACATCTGTGTAGGTTTCACCATTTTTCAGTCTATATGGAATGCAAGAATGGGAGACTTATGTTTTAAAATGTACCTTTCAATATAAACAGAATACTTGAAAGATGTTTTGATTCTCTTTATGAAAGGAATTTTCCATAAAATCCCTTGGACATCCTTCAATATTTATTTATATTTTAGACATAAATAGACATTTTTAGGCAAATAGTGGATCAAAGAAAACAAAACTTGAGCAAGGCTAACTGCATGAAAAAAAAGGGGAACAAAGGCACACTTTAGGCTTTCATTCTGTGAACTTTCCAAACCACAGTATTTGTATCAACAAAACCCTTCATTTTGATCTCATTTGCAGTTTTAATCATTTGCTGGTGATTCATCCACATGCCACCATCATGAGCCAATATCATCACAAGAAATAAATGTCAACTTTTTCCCAGTCATGGTAAGATTTTCATCATCATCATCATACGTCTCAGAGCAGCTGTGACTTTTTCTTCATCTGTTGGTAGGCCCTTCGAGTCTAAATTGTTGTCCAGTTTATGGGAGACATCCTGAGATCTGTTTCTGTATAAGAACAGCGTAAAACCATGAAAAAGACTTTAATGTATCTCTGTCAATTGACAGTCAGAGAAGAATTTTGTTAGTGGTAAAAAGTCTTGATCCCCAAGTTAGCTTTGTGCATTATGACACCTTCCAATATGCTCACAAACACAAAAGAAAAAACTCAAAGCATAATTCTCCTCAACAGGAGAAGGAAATGGAATCTGTTCAGGCACAACAGATGGCAGATGTATCAAAATTCTGGAGTCAGAGAAGGGAATAAATTTTACCTAACTTTGCTTGCTGTACTATGTTATTACCTATACGGAGATGACTACTATAAACTCCCTTCAAATTTAGTGGGGAAAAATTACACCTTTGGAGTAGCAATTATCTGTTATCGATTTACATTTGCATTTTAAGATAAGAAAAAGTACATACTGAATTTTTTTTTAATTCATTCTGAAGGTGACCAATCCTGATACATACTTCTGCATTGCAAATACTTTGAGCCATATTCTGAGTTGTTATAAACTTGGTTTTTATTTAGAAGAGTATAAATTGAGCCATGTTTAGTTATCTAGCTGTGAAGTATCTTCTTTCACCTTGTGACAGATCAGAAAAGAGAAGGTTCTTCCAATTCAGTCCTCAAAAATGACATATATATTTCTCAGTCTTCATAACAATGGAAAGAGTTTTTGCTGCCATGGAGGCAAGCAAGAAAATGCTTGCAGTTCAGTTCTTTCACAAACTCCTAATAAAATTTGTAAGAAGCTTTTCTTCATGTCTCATCTTTCATATTCTATAAAGGCAGAATGGACTAAAACATTACATTAGTCAATTATTCTTGTAAAAATTCTACCATTTTAACTTTGTAATTATGGTGGGTGAAATTATTTCTGTGGATCTCTCCTGGTAATAAATATTGCAACTTTACAGAAACCTTCCTACTAGATTCCTAATATTTTAAAAATAAATTCTGTATTAAAACTTTTAATTTCTCTGTACACATGATAATATTAAAACATCCCTGATTTTCTTGTAGGAACTTCATGACATTGACTGGAGCAAGGCCAGGCAAGTGCAGAGCCCAGTGTGGTAAACAGAGAGAGTTATCAGCTGTAAGAAGGAAAGCAGGACCCACGCCTGCCATGGTTGCAAGGGACAGGGACTAAGCATTCTCTTGATAGTAACTTGTAGTCAGTGTGAATACCTTGCCTTGCCATGCAAAGTCACTGCCTTAAAACTTCATTTGGGAAGACCATCAGGAAGACTATTCTGTTAAGATCTAGCATAGTTAATGTAGTTAGTTCAGAGGGAGTCAAACTACCGGAGAAATGCTAATTTCTGAATCATAAATTCCTCAATATAACCTCACTTTTAGATAGGTGTTGTATACTTAAAAGGTATACATGACATTAAGTCAACAACAACCACCCAACAGCCCCCCCCCCAAAAAAAAAACCAAAAAACAACCAAAACCAAACCCAGCCCTGGTGGGATTAATTGCAAATAAATATTTTTAACCTATTTAAGGTTAAATACTTAATATTATTAACTCTGCCTTGCAGAGACCTACATTTATATATGTCGTGCACAATTCCCTTTAAATTGCAGAACTGAATGTACACAAGTGCAAAATTAATACATTTTAAACTGGAAAACAATAGTAGTTTGTAGTTTTGCCCAGGGACAGATAAGTCTGTCTTTCAAACTCAAAACATCATGTGACTATGGCTTTTTTTTTTTCTTCTTTGGATGTGTTCATTTAGAAGTAGGAACAAAAATGCAGTCATTCTTGGACATGTTTAGGAAGCTCATATCCCAAGAGCACTAGATGAGTGAAACATTACAGTAAGAAAAAGAAACATCAAAGTAAGGAAATTCAAAATAGGACGTATTTTTTCCTTTCTAGGTCTATTCAGAAGGAATAGAATGGTACTTCAAACAGCCTGATATATTACCTGTAACTGACATGTTTCCTTTAAAATTCACAGTTATTCCTGCCAAAGAGTTAGGTTATTTTGCCTCTTTTATTTCTTACTAAATTTAAAATAAAAATTGAAACCAGTATATTTCATAAGGAAGTTTCCTTTCCTATACAGTTCTCTATTTTTTCCAATATGGATATTAATTATTAATGAATAAAGGGAGAAAAAAGGGTATGAGATCTAATTTATCTTGAAAAAAAGCTATTTAGTAGTAGTTGTGTTCTTTTATGCTCTTGAAAGCAGAATTCTTCTCATCATATATATTTCCCTGTGTATATCTCTGTATGTAAAGTTGGTCATCATTGTTTTTTCTTTGCTTTTAAAGGTTAGTTGGCAAAATCAATTTTGTTTACATAAAATATATCTATCTGAACTAAGAGAGCTCTTAAAACCTTTCAACTTCCCATAACTGGTTTGTCAAGTAAATATTACATTTAATGGCTTTAACTGTAGCCAGATGGATCTAGAAATACATATATACTGCAGCCTTGAGGAGTAAAGGCCACACAAATGCACAGATGCACATACAGGTATCTATATCTCTAAATTTATTGTATATGGAATGAAGAAAAAAGGTGCCTTTTGCCTAAAAGGAAAGTTTGTCTGATTGACAGAACAGGATGCACATTATGCTGTTCAGTTTAGTTTGATAAAAATCTGAATTTGCAGGATAAAGGTTTGGCTATTTGAGTCTCCCACGTATCTGAAAAGATATTTCTCTTGCTAACATTTTTATTCTGCATGTCATGATTCAATTCTGAAGTTCATAAAAGAAGTATAAAGATCCAGTTTTGATCTCAGTCTGGATTTTCACATAGGTCTATTTCTATTGTATTTAGTTTGATTTAAATCTCATAGATCTCTGCTTCCCTAAGTGATTTGACTGTGACAAATGCTGTAAAAATATTTTTGCTGCAGAACTAATATTACAATGGTCTCTTTAAAAATGTAAAAATGTCCATGAGGAAAAAAAGTAGTGGAGAGAAATCCAGTGGCATTTTTATTTATCGATGAAAATCATAAAATAGTCATATGAGAACAAGAACTGAACATACACTTCAGGAATTATTCAGCATGAGAGTTTTATCCACCACCAGAAATGTTGGTTTAGAAACTGATTTGTTTCTGTGGTATAATGTCGTTCCATAGCTGCCCTTAAATACTTGAGAAATTGTGCTCAATATATGTTCTGATTTTGGCTGGGACATAGTTGATACTCTTCACAATGGCTGGTACACAGGGTTGTGTTTTAGATTCACACTGAAAACAATAATTCAGGCATGATTTAGCTACTGCTGGGCAGTGTTTGGACAGAGCCAAGTCCTTTCCTGCCTCTCAGCCTACCCTGTCAGTGAGAAGGCTGGGGGTGCACAAGGCGTTGTGAGGGGACGCGGCTGGGAGAGCTGACCTCAAATGATCAAAGGGATATCCCAGGCCATTTGGTGTCATGTTCAGCTTGTAAACCTGGGAGAAAAAGGAGGAAGCGGAGTTATTCAGATAGAGGGTGTTTGTTTTCCCAAGTCACTTGTACAGGTGACAGAGCCCTGTTTTCCTGGAGATGACTGAACTTCTGCCTGCCTATGGGAAGTAAAAGATGAATTTCTTGATGTTTTGTCCTTTCATGCACAGCTTTTGCTATTGAAATTTTCTTTAGCGCTCAATATATAAATACTCAACTTTTCTTTTTCTATTTCCCTTCTCCATCCAACAGTGCCAATGAGAGACTTGCTGTGTTGAGCTGAGCTGCTTCTGGGGTTAAAAAACAACAAAAAAACAGCTTTAAAGGTTAAAATGGTATGTGAGATCATTTAGAAGACAGGGGGTACAGAAAACAAAGAAATTTGATGGATTATCATAATCTCTAAATCAGGAAATAATAACCAGGCAGTAGCATGTGTCTAATCTGCATAGCAGAAAGAGAATAATTGGTTCTAGACTTTAGCTCCTTCTTGATTCAGGCTTATGTTCCAACACTAGATGCAACAAAGGAGAAAAGTAACATTTGTTAATGTCATAGAATGGAAACAATTCCTCAAATATGGACATGGCCTGGAAAGTGAAGTGAGGCATCAGGGATACTGAGGGCAAGAAAAAAAGAAAACAGTAAACACTCTCCTATGTATATAATGGATGAAGAAACAAAAAAGCTAAGAACAGGTATTGCACTAGTAGGACCCCTTCATTGCCATGAATAAAACACAAAAATCTGATCAAGTGCAGTGCAAATGTGTGGTATATATAGGTGTGTGTGCTGGACAAAGAAAAAAAACCACAGAAAAACATGGGATTTTTTGTAGAAGAGTGGAGAGCAGTTTTGTGTGTGTGTGTGAGTTCGGAAGTGATTATATCAGTTGCAGAAAAATATATCAGCAATCGTCAGAAGGAAAAGTACTTGTTCATGACTAATCTAGAAAGATCATCTTCTTGGAAAAATAGGAAGATAGAATACCTAGTAAGAGAGGTTGATTAAAATAACTTGAAAAAGATCAACAGGAAGATCTTAAGATTCTTCACTGATGCATTGCAGACAGATGTTTTGGAGGGAACACAGATGAGAAGCTGATAGATCTTCAATAAACTAGAAAAAGCCAAGGCCTAAAGTTACAGTTAATAGTTTAAGGCAACAGTAGTGCTAGAGAATAATCTATCATACAGCTCTGAGCAAGAGAACACTACTAGCACAAATGGCATCAAAATGCCAATATATGTCAGTTTATCAAACACATATTCCGGATGAAACAAATTAGGGTCTTGGCAGCACTTTTTTGACATGGGACATAAAGGCTGGCATCATCATCAGAAAGTCTGGGTAAAATTTGGGCTTCCTGGCCATATGAAAGTACTCGAAGGGTTTTGTCCTACAGAAGAAGGGAAGGAGGGCAGAAGGAAGAAAAGGTAAAAGAGCAGAGGGAAAAAGCAAAGAGAGGATGAGGGAAGACTAGGAAGTTGTCACTGGGGGCAATAGACAAATATGTGAAGTCACCTAGAAGGTTTCATCACCTGAAACAATAGAATCCATCAAGGACTTAAAAATTGTGTCCACCAAGTTGCAAGGTAGAGGAAAATGATGTTTTAGGGTTGTATTTGGTTCTCTAACTGCAGACACTATGGGAGTACATGACAGCTACTTCATCAGAAAGGTAAATATTTCCAGTAAACTGGTGTCTCTCACAAGCAGTTAGATACCAGTGTTTATGCAACTAAATCCTCCATTAGATTATATCTTGTAGCTGTTCACAATGATACTTTTTTCATTAGGCTATAAAGAAGAAAGGTGAAAAAAGTCTTTATTTGCCTTTTGATAAATTTGCAAAATGAGTTAGATGATGAAAAAGTTCTGTTGATGGGAACTGGACTTTTTAATATTGCTTTTTAAGGCAGTATTACCTTCAATATTGCCTTCAAACAACAAAGAACTGACATCTGAGCCATTAGTCTTTCATCTTGTCCTGCAAGAAAAATGTCCTAAAATCCTTTACATTAAATTGTCCATCTCTAAGCCATTCCCATGACAGAAATAGACTAAAACAGGACATACCAGCTTCCTCAAATTTCTGTTGCAATCAGTTCATAATTCACAGTCACTGGGTGAAGATGGATTTAGCGCCTACAAAATCCCTCTTTAACCATCCATATCACACAACCAAGATAGACTAGAGGGAAGGTTTCTACTGTTACATTAATTTTATTCTATTTATTATATTGACAAATTTAAGTGACTTCCTTTTCTTCGTATTATTGTTCTGGTTTCAGGCAATGACTGGGCAAATTTTTTGCAATAGCTGATAGGGAGCATGGCCAGACCCTAATATGCCTCAGTACCACCTCATGTCATTGCCAGGGGCAGGTGAAAAGGGACTCTGGCTTCTGGGAGGAGGGGTGTGGGCTCTGTTTGGGCCCTGATGACTGGTCAGTATTTGTTGCAGGTTTTCCATGCAAATAGTTTCTTTGTCTTACTCTTTTTGTTATTAATATTGCTGTTGTTACTCTTTGTTTTCTTATCTCGTTGCTATTTCCAGTTGCTATTTCCAGCATGGGTTTGGCTGCACTTAATTTCTAATTATAACAGTTCAACACTATCAGCCTGGTTACATTCAATAAGAACTTTCACAATCACTAATGTAATGATACTGGGATTTATTGAAGCAAAGAAAACACGAATTTGGAAATTACCATTAATAAATGCTCTTACTGCATTAGTGCTAAATATTTAGGCTAAAAAAAAAAAGATAAATTGGTAATTCATTAATCCTAACTTTGCAATCAATTAAGTAGTATGCACTTCATTTCACCTGGGTGTCATCTCACATAGTCAGACACTCAAATCTTACCAAAGAGGCATTCTTGCTTTGGGGAGAAGAGAGATGCCAGCCTGTTGACTTGTGTGTGAAATGGTGTTGCATTCTTATCCTCTGCCAGGGAGGATTTCAAATGCCAGATTTCTGTCATAATGGTGAGGGCGGCAGGGATTTTACATGTGAATGAGAGATATAGAGAGTTTTGTTTACAAAACTTGTGATCAAACTTCTGGATCTTGTGTAAGGGTGTGACATGTTGGTATCACTCCCTCTTCCCCCTAAGGCTGAGATAAGATAACCTCTGACTGGTAACCTGTCACTTCCATCAGCAGGCTAGCACACCCACATTAATTCCTTTCTCATGGTAATCCCCTCGGCACACGCCTCATGGCTTTAGACCGCATTCCTACAAAAATGTAAAACAAAATATACTGCCTAAAGGGTAACTCACTTCAAGTTTATCCTATGGCATACAGTGAAAGGGATCCAGGAATACAAGACTGTGAAAAAGGAATGCTTTCTTTTTGTTTTTTTTTTTTTTTTTTTTTTTTTTTTTGTAGCCGGCAAATTATGCTAATGGTGGCTGGGTTAAAGCACGCAGAAGGTGGCAGTGCTCTCATAATGCAGTTCTAGTGGAGTCCATTGCCCATACAACATGTAAAACAGAATGTTACAGTGGTTTAGAAAGCAACTGTTGTATCAAACCAAGTAGAAAACCTAAGACAAAGATACCCTCTAAATATTGCATACAAAAGACCCCTTTGCATTACTTATCTGTTATTGATACATAAAAAATTTCCCTGCAATTAGTTTGTTTTTGTCTCTTGAGCTTTGTTACTATTGTCTTTACAGTTGTACGCCTCTTCATTGTTTTCATCATTGCTACTTTTTCTTCACCATCTTCAAATTCTTACTAATTTCTAAAATGTTTACTGCTCTCAATTCCTCCGTTCAAACAAACCAACTTCAGTTCTATCCACAGAATGTAGTAACAAATTATCTAATGCCTAAAACAATGGTAGATGAGGATTGTTTGTTTTCATTGTGTGGGCTGGTATTTTACCAAAAGCCATTATAAGTTTTTAAGTTACCTAGAGATAGAGGGTTTTCACTAGTATTTTGAATGCCTGCAGTTGTGTCAGCTTTCCTTCAAGTAAGAAATCAAGATCAGTATTAATTTTTAATGGTTTTCTTTGTCTATGTTAAATGTCCTCTAGTTGCATCTAGAGCAAGCTCAATTTTTTCTTCACAAAACAATGGATGTCCTACCCAAAGCAAAGTTCAGATGATTCTTTGTTAAGCAGATAGACATTCTTTCTTGGTTTTGAGATTCAGAGTAGACGGCTTCTCCTTTAGTTCTATATTAGAGTCTCTAGAAGACCTCATATGACTGGAATTTTATAGTTAGTGTATTTACTGCCAACGCTCATTTTTCTCATTACCTGATAATTTTATACCTGATGTGTTTGCAGCTATGTTTTCCACAGTGTAACTGGAAGGCATCTCAACCAAAACTGGTGCTTCATTTGCATCAATCATTGAGCTTAGCAGATAGCTGTGGTATTTATGTAATCCACATGCATGCTACAGGACTGCAGGCAGTGTGCAAATGGAACCAGAAGGCTGATGCCAGCAAAGCAAATTCTTCACTGGGGACAGAAAACATTATGATGCACAATATGTATGAGCTGACCAATAATGGGTTTGAATTCTTGCTGAAGAATATTTCATGCTCATCTTGGACTTCCAGTTTAAAAATTTCCTTAGTAACTCTTTTTCCAACTCTTCTTTAGCACATAAAGAATATCTAACTAGCTCTAACTCTTGAAAATATTCCTCTTTGGGCACCCCATTTTTTATGTGTATTAACAGTCTAATAGTTTTTGTCATCACACTTTTGCCCCTATCCCTCAGCATTTCTTTTTAATTACCCCCAAATCCCAGCATAGAACAGGATTGCATAGCTGAAATGTGCAGTGCATCTTTTCCTTGCACTTGCTGGTAGTACTTATTTCACTTTAATTCACTTCTACAGTCCTACCTAGAACTCACAGAAGTGCAAAAATCACAACAAATCTCTGTAAAATTCAGATCATTCAATAATTTTGCAAGTTTCCACTGTCCTTCCTAGAGGACCTTCCACATCACATTAAATAAGGAAAGCCCAAATTTAATCCCTCCAATTATGCAGCTCAACTACCTTGAGGAAAAAAACCCCTTATCTTCCTTTCACGTAAAGTAAATAAATTCTTAGTGAAAACTCCATTTTATTTCATTTGGTTTTCTGTTCATCCATCTGCATGCAAATGCAAAAAAAAATGTGTGGGAAAATAATATTTTACTGAACAAAAAGAACACTATTTTTTAGCAAACTCTACTATGCATTTTTACTTTACATTATTATTTTGTTAACTGTCGGGAAGTGCAAAGGCATGAACAGAAGTGAAACCACAATTACTAATTGCATATGTTTTAGATGCAGCTTTTCATTATCTGTCATAATTTTATCGCATATTAGAGTTATTTTTTTCTGGGTACTGTAGTCATTTTCATCATTAGAGAGTATAAGAAGCTCATTAATTACCTTGAACTGCCAAGTTACTTTCTTCCTAAATTACATGTCTATTTTCTATTTTATATTTAAGACTTTTCTTTTCAAGATAAAATTTAAGATTTTTTTTTTCCTTCTTAGAAGATGTACTAAAGCAACATGATCAGCTTTATAATTAAATGTTTTGACATGAATAAGCTTATCTTCTTTCCTGAAGACAGTGGGAGTAGATCATCGGGTTATACAAGAAGTCTTTATCATCAAGTACAGGAATATGAATGTAGGAAAAGTTATAAATACTGAAATAGCTTTTTAGCATAATTAAAAATTTAAATGCTTTTGTAGAGATTTGAAATAATGATGGACAAGAGAATTTAGTATTTCATTTTTGCTAATCACAAAACTGAGATGTTGCCCATCAGATAACAATGAACACCACCACCATTAGTGTTGATCTCTTTGTCCTAGTAAGTAGAAAATTCATCAGGGTAAGACAAGGGCCATCAGCAAAAGATTTTCTAGCTTTGAATCTTTTACCTGTTCTAAATTTATGTATAGTGTCTGCCTTTTGACTGAATGATAGTAATCCTGTCAGCTGAGTAAAATGAACAGTGTTCTCACAGCTGGACTAGGTAGAGCTTCAACTCCAGACATTCCTCTATTTTTGCAGTTGAATTGTGAGTTATCAAGTAATATTTCAGAGCTGACTGGTTTGCAGCCTCATACAATTGGGCCTTTCTGGTTCACACTTCAGCATTTCCCAGTCAGGTCACTATACAAGACATCAGTACATTTCTGTTGCTCTGTTTTCTGCTCGTGGAAATTGACTTCTCTGCTCCAGTTTTCTACCAGTGATTTTCAGACCATGAAATATTACTGAAATGCCTTTTAGCATTACTCCTATATGAGGGATCTGGAATGAATTGACTGTTTATATCGAAGAAGCTTTCAGCTATGAGTTTTTGAAACAGCTCTGTTCTCTGCTGTTCTTTCTAAAGGGTGGGTGTGGGAGAAACGAAACCTTTCTCATTTCCTTCAGAAAGATATTTTGCTTTTATAAAACTTGTATGTGACTGTTCATGATCTGGATATTCATAAATTTTAAAGCACTCTCTGTATTTTTTTATTTTGTGTTCAAGTGTTATTTTTTGTATCCATAGCATATTCAATACTTCCTAATGAGCATTCAAATGCCATTCTGAAATAACTCAGTTATTATAACTCAGTTATTATAACCCAGGGACACAAATTGCATTCTTCAACAAGGAAAGAGCAGTCAGATAAACAGGTAAAGGACTGTTTCCCAGAATAATAAAAATATTAGTTTTTATCTGAGGTTTTTTCAACATATTAAGAAGGTACTGATTATAATGTTGAAGCTCTGCAATGATCCTTTGTATGACTTTATTCTTATGTAAATGGGAGGACGAGTCATATTATCAAGAAATGGATATGGTATCCTTTTCCACTACTCAAACAACAGTGGTAAATTTCAGCAATAATATAAAAAGGTATGATTTTACACATTTCATACTATTTTCACATCTCTATAGTATGAGTTCTGGCTGTGGATTCCACTTTACTATGAGGAGAATCTTATAATTCTCTAGCCATAACGTCATCTACAACATCAGCTACCTTAAACAGCATGTTTCAGTGATTTGTTGCAAGAAAATATGTTTAGAGTTATGGAAAAAAAAAACCTTTACAGAAATACAACTGTAATACAACTGTATTAGTCTTACTTTTAATTGCATGTACTAAAGGAGATTTTATATATATGATTGAATAAGTTTTCAGTGATAGGGTAGTAAAAGCTATTTTGACACAGCAGAGTGATTTCAACTTAAGTGATTAGGACTTGAAGGAGGGTTGAAAAGTGAAATGAGCCCCTTGGCTTGGGGGCTCATTATCAGCATCACAAAATCTGTCTGAATCCCAGACAGCAGCAATGTACTGTGAGGGCTGCTGCTGGGCCCAGCACTTTTTAACATCTTTATTAATGACCAGATGATGGGACAGAGTGCACTCTCAGGAATTTTGCAGATGATGCAAAACTGCAAAGAATGGTACCACCAGGTGGCCGTGTTGACTGGAAAGAAAATGGCCTGGGAGTCTTCCTGGACAAAAAAGTTGCTGATATACATGAAGGGAGAAAAAAAAAAAGGTAAGATCAAGAGGACTTGACATCTAGCTACCTGAATTATACATTTTGACTCCCCATGTGCTGTTCTGACAGTGGTCACTCTGATAACAAACTGCAAAACCGATATTAGTATTTACTAAGGAAAAATACGTTTGTGCAAAAGCTTTAACAAAGAACAACACTCAAAGTTACTGTGTTTAATAGTGATACAATTCTAAAATATGTATGAAGATCAGAAATTCTTTGTAATTATGAAAAGTCTGAGAAATATAAAGAATACAATCTAAAAAATTTTTGAGTAAATCAGATACAGACTAGAAGATTCTAGTTTATTTTTAAGAAGAAAAGAATAGAAAATGTTAAAGAGAGAGATTTTTAGAGCTCGCCTGCATGAGAAGGAAAAATTCTTTGCAGGAATTTTCTTTTATACTCATCTTTCTGTAAAAGTACTAAATAGGAAATCTGTAAGTAGGCTGTGAACAACTTCAGTCACTGCACTGCCCAGTTTATCAACTACATTACAAACACATGAATTCTTGCAATACTGGTTAGCCCAGCATGATAGTTTCTTGTGCTCGATGCCAAGCCAATTTTATCAGTACACTCCTCAGAAATTTGGCCTTGTAAAAGAAAATGTATCTTTGTAAGAGAAATAAGATGTCATATGGCTGAGCAAATGCAACGTGCTCTGTGAGTAACCACTGAAATTAAAAGTCAAGCTATCAAATGCAATCTGTCACATGGCTTAGGGTAATTAAAATTCTCTTTTCCTCCACTTCCAGAAGGGATTTATATTTCTTTTTTGACAAGAAAAATGTCTCAAGAGATATTCCTTATTTACAATGAAACGCACCTCCTATGCTACATTGTGGTAAAAATTACATATGAGGAGTTTTTTTCAGATTTTTTAAGAAGAAAAGTGTGTTGCTTCAGAATACACCTCCAAAAATATTTCCTTACATTTCCAAGTTAGTACTAATGAATCTTTCTTTTGAGTTATACGGTAATTAAATTAACTCTTGTTTGTTGGGTTTTTTTGGGGGCAGGGGTGATGTTTTTGTTTGTTTATTTGGTTGTGTTTTGGTTTTTTTTTGTTCATTGTTATTGTTGTTGTCATCGTTGTTGAGGTTTTGTTTGTGGCAGATGTTTAGGAATAATTAATGTCTCCTAACTTTGGCCATACAAAACATGTATTTTTCTAGGCTAGTATTTTACTAGTACTGGTTCTTGAACTAGTACTAGTACAGTTCTAGTACTTCCATGTGCAGTAGTAGGGGTAAAAAAGCCTCTCCAGAAGGAAGCAATCTCATATTACAAAAAGGCATACAAGAAGACTCTCACCCAGAGCATTTAAGATTGGAGCAAAAATTAAAGCATAATTATAACTATAATGATTATAATATTATTACTGGTCTAATCAATAAATTACCTAAGCTTTAATAGTCAAGACCATTTCCAGTGAAAATACAAAAATGTAACTTAACCATCTGGTTAACTGATATAACTTAACCAACTTCTTTAATGCTAAGTCTATTTGTCCATCTATCTACATATTTATTGTGAAATTGACTGGCACTACTCATTAGGGATCAAAGAACTCTGCTAGAAACTATCCCAGAATCACAGGATGGCTGAAGTTGGCAGGAGCTCTGGAGATCATTATGTCACCTGGAGATTGATGGTGAGATGGTGAGATTTTGAATACCTCCAAGGATGAAGATTCCACAACCTGTCTGGGCAACCTGCTCCAGTGTTTGACCTCCTTCACAGTAAGAAAAAGGTTTTTTTATGCTTAAGTGGAATATTCTTTAATTTATCTTTCTGAATCCCTCTCCCATTGTGTATAAATATCATCAGATATTTATACACAAAGATAAAATGCACCTGAGCCTTCTCTTTCTGAGGTTAGAATGTCCCAGCTGTCTCAGCATCTCCTTGCATGTCAGTTGCTCCAATCCCTTAATCATTTTACTCTCTCTAATTCTAGTGCAAGAAGACAGACACATTAAAACCAGTTTCTGCTCAAAGCTTTCAGGAGGAATATCTACCAGAAAGATACATTAGTATATGTTCAACTAAGCTGAGAACAGAGATAGGTGTTGTGGGTCTTGCCTGTTCAGCTACCTATCAACCTGCAATTTCATAGTTCAGGCCATATGCACACATACAAAGCCTCTGCTAAGCAGAGAAAAAGGAAAAATGTATTTAATCTTTATTAGTTATAGAGATCTAGAAGTAAGCTACTTTTTGCTCTGAAATAATGACAGATATCCCGTGAGGAAATTTAAGATTTTCCATTTCTAATTTCATTTTATTACATTCTTTGCCTGCTTGTTTCCTGAAACTGTTTAGAGCTACCAGTTCCCATGGATGAATTCTGTTAGAGATTTTACTGTTAACTTAGATTTGCTAAAGAGCAAATCTAAGTTAACAGTAAAACAATTAAAATGGGATTAACAAATAGAGCTATTCCCCAAAATAGATTTTTATGGATTGTACTGTTTTGGGGATTGTAAAATGTACTTTCATTGTGTCTCATTCAGAAGTGTAGTGAGAAAATATGTTTTATTAATATGGTATAAGGTATATTATTTAATTTTCTATTTCTTGTAGTAATTTGAAATAATTTTGAAACTTACCTAATAGGACAGCAAGTGGTCTTACAATCAATTTTAGAAGAAATCGAAATATACATTAAAGACATGATGTAAAGAGAAGAACGACAAAAAACAAATCATTTTATAGAAAAATAGATTTTTTTTCTAAAATAGTAAAATAAAATTAAGGATTTCACTTGCAAGTCTTTATAAACTTTGGTTAATGTAATACATCATTGGAACATTTCAGTCTTCCAAGGCTTGAGTTCCTTACCTTCAGATCAGAAGGAAATATTGGATCATTTTCCTTCTTATATTATCAGGGATAGATCAGGTGTTGTTTTATTTCATTTGTGCTCTCTTCTGGTACATCACATGTATCTCTTCAATGCTAGGAAAAGCAAATGGAGATAAACGGTTTATATTGACTGAATTGGGTAGCAAGCTCAGCACTTCATTTATCTATTAACTAAACATTTAGATCAAGCTAGTTTTCTAAATTCCATGACAGATATGTTCTCCTATGCGGCAGGTGACATGCTGTGTGACAATCAGTGAGAAGATTTGTAGATTCCCTCCTTGCAACTTGGATCAACATTCAGTTCACTAAGGGTGGGCTGAGAGAGGCCTAGCCACTATATCTATGTTGGTAACACTTCTAAGAGAGAATCAACTTTTACACCATTTTAAACACTGCACACTTTTTTTTTTTTCCTGCATTCTATTAATTCTTTACTTTCTCATCAGCTGTTTTAAACTCATGCCAATTTACTTTGATGTAGGAGTTACACAACTCTTTTCAAGTAATCTTTTTAGTCATAATTTTATTGTTTTCAATAATTAGGCTTCATTTTAAAATAATTCATTGTAATTTTTTCACTCTGGTTTCCTAGCTAAGAATCATTAAAAATTTTAGTTTGAAGGAGACTTCTGGAAGTCCAGAAGTCTACTTCATAGATTTATATACAAAGATATATATATTCTTCTGAGTACAGTGGACAATCTTCTCTCTGAAACCAAATCACATGAGGACCAAACAAAATTCAACTAGTATTTTACTCTAGGTGTTCAGATGGCACAAAAAAGGGAAACATAAAGAATGCTGTATCTTTGATTTGCTGATCTGCCTCTCATGAAAGGTATTACTCCTCAGAGAGGTAGGCATAAGAATCTTGGGTTCCAGCTCTCCAGTGTTTCCAAACGTGTGGTGAGTATGCTACATTGACTGGTATAATGAGCTATACCTTCAGTATATTAAAATGTTAATTTAATAATTCATTCTTAACCAAACTGAATAATTTCTAAATCATAGCAGGAAATCGTATTTATTTCAATGAACAGACTTTTTGCTTTTCAGTTTATAAAACCTATAAATATTATACACAAAACAAACTTTGCATGTTTTAGAAACAGACTTTTTCCGCATATCTAAGACGTGTTTTATTGTTACTGAGAGTTTGACTAAGGAATTTAAACTTTAGAATTTATTTTTTGTCGGTTTTTGGTTGGTCTGTTTTCTTTTTCCTTGAAAGTTAGTTGAAAACAGTCAGAGTCAAATCTAGTCATTTGGTATTATATAAAGCCTAAGCCTCTGCTTTTTGGCAGATGCCCCACAGCCATCAATGCAGTGACTGGCTGAAGGTGATTTAATGGCATGTATTTCAACGAGAATCCCAAAAGAGATCCCAGTGTATGAAGCAATAAATGTCTTCTATAGCTTCAATAAACACGACATCTTGCTGAACATCACACAAACTGCCCTGAGATCTTGGCCATTGGAATTATCAGATGAAGCTCTAAAACACAAAATAATTTCTTGGCTCAGGAAATGTTTGTTTTAAGAGATCCCCGCTTACAAAGGCAATAAAACCTAGTCATCTGAGGCTGAGAAAAGTTTTCACCACCTGTAAATCAAAGCCTTCCCTCTGACAAGACTTTTGGCTACTGTCCAAAATGATTTTTGGCTGCTTGAAGTTCTGACAGTCAAGGTCCATATTCTTACTTGAAAAATGGAAGATTTGCCTGACCTTTAAATTATGCAGTTCAGATAAATGATGGAGTTCAAACTAAAAAGATTAGACAATGTTAATGAAGATTCCACTCCTTAGTATTTGCACCTATAAAACAATTTTCTCCCTCTTCAATACTTGAACTCTGAATTATTGCTTGAAATTGATTAATATGTTCACCACTCTCATTATCTGTTTGATTCTTCCCCAGAATAAAAATTGATTCTATCATAATGTATGCACACCATTGCAGGGTCATTTATATGCCACAGGCAGAAAGATGATATAATTTTAGCCAATTCAGATTATTATTCAACTATCAATTCATATAATTGGGAATGCTATACATCTCATATGTGATCGAGTGGGCCAAGAATACAGTCAACTGTTCCATTCATTACACTGAAATGATCAAATGGATAGTTCCAAAGAAAAAAACAAAACCAAAACAAACAAACAAACAAACAAAAAACCAAATCCAACAAAATCCCAACCGAAACAAACAAACAAATAATCTCTGCCAAACAATTTTATCTGTTACTCCAAAAAACATGAGTTCACAGAAGTAATATTTTTGAAAAATAAGTATGCTGAGGTAAATGGCAGATTAGATAGAGAGATGCATTTTTCCTCTTTTCTTCCATCTCCTGTTCCTGCAATGGATTATGGAATTTACCTACAAGTACACCAACTACCTAACAATATGGGTGAAAAATACAGGATAGTGGATGGATCCACTAGCACAGTTTGCCAGAGCTGCGACTGTGGCAAAGTGATTAAGAAGTCAGCAACATCTTCTTTTAGAGGGAAAGAACCTTTTCCCTAAGTGTGCAAGGAGATAGATGAAGGTACATATGAATATTAATATCACATACCTTTCAAGCCAGTTCTATGCTGCACGGCTTTTGTGAAGAGAGTGTAGAGTTCTTCTCGACGTGGGGACTGGCAGGAAATACATATTATATGAACGAAGACTGTTTATTTAATCATGATTAAGAGTGTTAGTACTGCATGATAAAGCAGAATGTAGCAAAATGGTAATCCTCCAGAGCTGTTCAGCATTCAAAGAGATGACACTTACAGTACAGAGAGAGACTGAAGAAGTGGATGCCTAAAGATTGCCATTACATCCAGGGAAAATAAACATAAAAATAGTTTGTGGTCTAGGAACCTGGGATTATCCTAAGTTTCAGGATTTGTAGTTTTCCCAAGCACTGTACAAAACAGATTACTCTGATTTAAGAATCTGCTTTTTCAATTAAGCATTTTAGTTGTTATAGTTGTTTTCCTCTTTACAGGCGTTAAACCTCATACATACCCTTCCCCTTCTACACTATGAAAGAGCTTCTTTTTCCTTTTGTGGTCTTTTTCTGTTCTAGCTTTGGGGCTATGTTGATTAGATGTAATATATGTATGATAGCTGGCAATAGATGTTAATATAGCTAGGTGCAGCAAGGGCAAATATGGCTTCATAATTGACATGTTAGATAGTAACTGCCGTAACTCTAAGAACTTTTGGGAGCAATGGCATGAATTTACAATTTACTAGTAATTTACTGTTCCTTTTCTTACATCCCCCTACACACACAGTTCTCCCTGCCACAATTTCCAGCTCACTTTTTTTCATTTCTCAACATGTCATTAATTTTCAGAAGCTACTACCTCATAGAGAAGCTGTAGCTTTCTGCCTGACACCTTTTGTGGAAGCTGCTTATCAGAAAGCTGTACATTTCCTATATTAAATACTTTGAATTTTGGTCTAAATGGCGTTCTACTTACATGGTCTCTCTAAAACTTCCAATTCTACTTCCCAATTTTAATATTTCACACTTTCAGTCAGCTACGCTAAGCCACTTGTGAATTCAGACTAGTTGCTATGTAAATCTAAGTAATCCTAATTTTGTGCTCCTAGCTTTCAAAGTGTTATATTTTCACCTACAGGGGAATAGAAATTCCAGATGAGATAGAGGGAGAGCAATTCAGGCACCTTTTTATATTAGTGGATAACCCACAGGAAAGCCTACCTAATCCTTCACCCTATGCTGTATGCTTCTGACTCCTGACTTCTTTCCTATTATCAATATTCATACTCCTTGAGCATCCCTTTTCTTAATACTGTCAATTCTATCAGTTGGTACTCATTTATTCCTTTTCAATAATTTTTGAGAGTCTGTGGAATATGCTGGAATGCTTAGTAGTATGCAAGTCAGTTGCATCTAGGACTTAATCTGCACAGTTTTCTTGCAAGACCAATGTGAATTCTGCTTCTCAGTCTTTGAAGTCCTCGCTGTTGTTTCTTCTCTGTAATTTTTATTTAATCTAGCAAAAAAAAAGCCAACTTTCACTTTTGCCTCTAGTTCAGACATTCAAAGTTTAGGACATCATATTACAAAACTAGTTTCAAGATTAAACTGTAGCTTAATTCTGGCTGTGGTTTTCTAGTTGCTTTGGGTCTTTATACTTTCTTTAGATGCCTGGTAATGTAATGACTTGTACAGAATTTCACTAAATAACTTTTTGAGACAGTCATTTTCTTTAGCAGGAAGCAGCATCAAGGTAGACTTCTCAGTGTTCCTTTGTAAGAAATTATCATAGTAGACTCTTTTCACAAGATATCACAAGATACTAACAGATTTTCATACTCTCTTTTGTTTTCTGTTAAGCTAAAGATTTCAAGGCAACTATATTCTTAGAGTAAGTATAAATAACAAGGAAGCCTGAATAATTTAAAATTTTATATTCAATGTTAAAAATTATGCAGAAAAATATTCTATATGGAACAAATACCTTACTCATTCAAGCTCTAGAAAGGCTCAAGGAAATTATTATGTCTCGCTTTGTTCAAAGCATGGCAACTTTTCTTTTACATCACCTTATCTCAATGGATACTGACTGATATTTCCCAGTTTTACCCCAAAGCATGAAAAGTTAGTTTTAACCCAGCCAATTCAAAACTAAAGCATTAGTATGCCTAAGAAAAATTAGTCCGGAGAAGGCACTTGAACATAGCTCTGCATGAGTTGCCATAAAACTTAAAGAGTTATTCTTTCATACCCAGAAAGGTGCCAAATGGATGGGTATAGCTAGAAAATGACCTTTTCCCTTGTGCTCAAAATAGATTGTGGCACAGCAAGATGAATGAGGAGGAAAAAAAGCCTACAATATTTCCAACCCATAACAGGACTTGAGTTTTTTTGTTATCAGAATTTAATGCATAAAATTTATTTGAAATTATTTTTATGGAAAAAAAAGGAAATGATAATTAAGAGTGTATAAGATATTTCAGGAAAAAAAAACCCACAACAACTAAATAGAAGATGGATTAATTGGGAAATAAAAATATTCTCTGATTAGTTTAGTTATTTATGCTAAGAAATAGTTGTTATTTTTTTAATTGCCTTATTAACTGAGAAACATCTTTAGAGCAGACATTCTAAAATATCAAACATTTTCATAAGTCAGGTAACGTACATAATTTTGGGTTGACCAGCTCAATTAGGGCTGAGGATGTGTCTGTGAGGGATGAATCTCATTGCTTCGACTTTGAGCTTCTGGTGCAGGTGAATGAAAATCCATCCTTTAGAAGAAATAAGTGGCTAATACCTGATGATATCTTCTCCAATAAGTTTATGCACATAAAAATGGACTAGATGTAGAGCAAGCTTTCTACACAAAATCAAGGAATCTTAAATCTAGTTGTCAGCTTCCTTATGCAAGGCTCTTTCTCCAAGTGAGGGAAAGAGATTCAATGCTGAGCAATATTTCAATCTCTTATTCATCTCTAAAGAAAAGAATCCTTTAGATGCAAGAAAGGTGTATCTTATGTCTTAATATCTGTATCAATTCACAAATAGACCCAGGTTTGCATTTCACCAAGCTCTGGTAACAGGTGATCAACTAATCAAAGATATGGACTAAGCTGCTGTCTCTTCTGTTGTTCATGTACATGACGTAAAAAGTAGGCTTGTAGTAGTGGAACAATTTTAAATAAATAAGTTATAAAAAAATAACTAAAATTAAAAGTAATATGATAACATATTTTTGTTAATATGCTTTTCTATCTTCCACTCTAGCAACCACATTTTTGAGATCATGAATATTTCCTTTCTGAAGGTATCAGTCAGCTTTTATATCTGGGGTTATATGGCAAGGAAGACACCTTTGGATTAATTTAGGTCAGCTGGCCTAGTTGCGTCCCCTCCCAGTATCTTCCCCACTCTTGGCCCCTTGATGTGAGGAGAATGTTGGAGAGAGGGCGCTGAGGCTGTGCCAGTCCTGCTCAGCAGTGGCCAAAGCACTGGTGTGTTATCCAGCACCTTTACTGCTACCAGTGCTGAGCACAGCACTGTGAGAGCTGCTGTGGGAAAATGAACTCTGTCTCAGCCAGAACCAATACCCTGTCCTAAATCCAAATCACAGTACTGCACCAGCTACTAAGAAGAAAATTAAGTCTATCCTATCCAGGACAAAGGACTTTGTGAAGCAGAATGGCAGAGAAAAGGAGGAGGCAGACCTCACAAAAACAATGGAGGCAATTACAAGAAAACAATCTTCTAGGTCAAACTAATGGGCTACCAAGAAATTGCAGGCACCACTTCAAAGAGGGCCAACCTGCTCTTTGCAGATGGTAAGGATGCAAATGTGAGGATCCTGGGTATCTGGGGAGTTCAGAGGTATGTCAGTTGAACTACAGGCAGATAGATCAATATGTTCAGAAAGAGAACCTGAGAGGAAGGTTGAAGGGGAATAGACAGAAAGGAACACAAAAACCAGACAATCTGTATGCTTCTCTGATCATCATAATC
Source organism: Irena cyanogastra (assembly GCA_013397155.1). Classification (NCBI taxonomy): domain Eukaryota; kingdom Metazoa; phylum Chordata; class Aves; order Passeriformes; family Irenidae; genus Irena; species Irena cyanogastra. The sequence continues at coordinate 165,403 of VWZV01003806.1, read as the reverse complement.
TGTTCTGTTTTCTTATATGACATAAAATCTTATTTTAATGATCTCTCTGCATAAGTCTATCTCGTGAGTGACTGTGCTGCAACAGCTCAGTGCCAGCTACCGAGGGGAGGACTGGAGTGAGTAAGACAGATGGAAAGGGCTCCCTGCCTATGGCTGCATCAGGACCGTGGAACACAGCCCCAGTGTAACCAGTGCTGACTGTTGGATGTAAGTGTCTGTACCTTCCTGAGAGAGACTGAAATGGTAGATGGCTTAAACATTGCTAAAATCATCAGAGGACCTTTGTCCACTAAAGAAGACTTCAAAGAAGCAGTTACTCATCTGTGACCACCAAAGCCCACTGCTCCCCAAATATGCCTGCTAACTGGAATTTGGACTGTGATGGGAACTTGAGATAAGGTAAAGGGGGCCACTATTGTCCAATCATCCCAGGCCGAGGGAGAAGAATGTATCCACAAGTGATAGTGGGAGAGAGAGTGGAATGCTTATGGTTCAAACAATCAGAGAAAAACTGCCAAGGTGCAAAGTAACCTCCCAGGCGCAGATGGAGAGAACACCTGACACTTCAGGCTAACAGCAGATGTTGTATAATAAATTAATAAATAAAGGAAGAGGCAAACCCTGTGAGGTAGGTGGGGTACTGTCTCTTTGTCCTTAGTTAAGTGAATTCAGCTGTGATGACTTCCCTTGGAAGTACTGGGACATTCACAGGTAGCCTGAAGGTATCCATCTCTGCTGATGGCCGTGATGGGCCATAATGGATTCAACTGCACTGACTTAATAGACAGCTGGAACCACTTGGACTCTTGATTCACAGTATTACATCATCCAGTGTAAAACTCCTTCCCCAGGGAGATTGGTCGTTCCCACCTGAGTGAATATAACTTATGAAATCTTTGAATTTCATGGACTTTCCCTGACAGATCAAGACTATCCTTTTAACAGGAATATGACCTTCACTTGGACCAAGGGTCATCAAAATTGCAACAATCAAGTATAATTTTTGATCCAATGGAGAGAGACTCTATATCATTCTACTTTTATTGTTTCTCTCATTTTCTTAAGTGTTACTTTTTGTACATTTATATTGCTATAGATAATAACAACCAAAATGGCTACATACCTGCTTTCTATTGCAACCAAATCGTTCCAAAACAAACCCTACATATGTATATATTTACAAACACCAATTATTTAGTGCTGTTTACTCTAATCTGTCCCACAGTATCTATTAATGAGAACCTGGTTTACCCTTGCCTTCTGGGGCAGATGGTAACACATGCCCAGCCAGGTGTGTGGGGCGTCTGTGTGTGGATTCACTGGCAAACAGTAAGCAGGCCCATGTGAGAAGTAGGAAGTTCTGGGTTTGGACAGGGGTACCAGGTGGGTGGAGGTTTTATCTTGGGAAGACTCATAAGAGTGGTGTGCCTGTAGGACTAGTGCTGTACGTATCCGGTGAGCACACAGCCGGAGCAGCTGGCTGTTAGGGACTGTAGGGCAGATAAAGGTGGCTGGGTAGAGATGCCAGGTGGACAGAGGGGCCATGCTGGTGCTTGGGAAATCCATGGATGTGTGTGTGTTTGTGACTCTGGACAGTGTGGTGTGTGTGCTGCACCAGTGATTTTTGCCTCTGCCAGGCCAAGAGGATTAGGGAATATGGCTGCGTGTGCATGTGTCTGGTGTGAGTCCTGAGTGTGGGGGTTTCTGAGGGCAGAGCCTTGTCTGATGCTGATTATGTGACCACCTGTGTCCGTGCCCTGTGTGGATCTACTTGTGGCTGTGCGTATTTCTTGGGAACACACCTAGCTTTGCTACTGGTTGACCCTGTTAATGGGAAAATGGTAGAAACATCCATCAGACCAAGCAGAGGTTCCATGGAAGGGAGCTACAAAGAGCATCAAGTCCAACGCTTAAGTGAATGGTCTGTACAGGGATTGAAATTGCAATCTGGGGTGGTTTTAGCACCATGCTCTAACTAACAGAGCTAATCGCAGTAATCAAATATCTACTAACATTTTATATACTTTATTTGTCCTAGAATAGCTAATCATAGTGTTAATAAAAATGCTATCAAGAAAAACTGAGTTATCAAATTCACTGAGAATTTGTCTACACTTAAACCACAATGCTTTTTAGACACAACCAACTATATTTTTTGCTGGGGGAAGAGACTCCTAAATGTAATGCAAAGTTGTTTAACTTGTCTGCTATAATGTCATCCCAACATGAGGAAGGAATCTAACCCACCCTCTCTTCTGACACAAGAGTGAAAGAACTAAAACAGTCTAGAATATAGGTTTTTGGTAATTAATAGCCTTTTTTGATGTATGCATATCCTGTATATCTGATGGCTGGTTTTTTAAATTAAACAGTATCATCCTTATTCAACATTATGAAAAAATCATCAGTCTATTTTATAATATTTTAATTAATTTAGGTTCTTTTTGGAATGTATAGAAATCTTTACAATTTTGTTGAATTCTCATTTAGATATCTGAGTTACCAATATATATTCTGAACATAATTATAAACATATGTATTTATTTAATACTATTCACGTGAATCACACCTGAGTGGTCCACCAAGGCTAGCAATTAGAAGGTGATACATATCCTTAGAGAAAAAGTTTTCATCCTTGTAAGTGCCAGAGTTATATTTGTTTACTCTACACTATTACTCTGCAATTTGCTTATGAAATTTCAAGTGGCTATATGCCTTTGCAAAGTAAAAAAAAAAAAAAAAAAAAAA
>VWZV01003806.1:122940-162566 GCA_013397155.1 Irena cyanogastra | reverse complement strand
ATAAAAATGGAGTTTAACTTTTTAAAAAAAAAAAAAAAAAAAAAAAAAAAAAAAAAAAAAAAAAATCTTCTTCAGACTCTCTTCTGCTTCCTTGGTCAGTTATCTTGAGCAAAGAGGAAATTAGATTTATTTGACATTATTTGATCATGATAAATCTCTAAGCTGCTTCTTACAATCTTATTATCCTCCTGGTGTTTACAAATGGATTGTTTAATAATCTGTGCTAGCATCTTTTCAGATACCAAAAATGGCTGTAATTCCCAGCCGTAAATCCCCCATATGCACTTAATCTTTTTAGAACACAGATACTGTATTTGCTGTTTTACTGTCTCTTGAGATTTCATTCTTCCTTTGCAAGTTTTCCATAATACTTGTCAATGACTCAGAAATGGTTTTGAGTGTCTTCTTTAAATATAGCCAATTTCATAAGAACATGCTATCTCAAATACCTTTATCTACATAATCTTTAATCTTTCTTCATTCAGGCCCATTTTTTACTTGTTAAACATTTCATCACAGTCCAGCCCTTTTTTCAAGAATGCTGTTGAAAAGAAATTGACCTTTACAGTCCTTTTTTTTTTCATCTTCTGCTTGTTTTTCCCATTAGGCACAATATGCTTTCCTGACTAGTATTAAGAAACCAATTTATTTTTTTATCTGATACTCAATGGGTTAAAATTTTGGGGTTTTTTTCCTTTGCATATCTGACATCTTTCCCCTCTAAATTCCTATTCTCTTTTTTATCTTATACTGATTTATAGACTTTTGTTTCCATTTTAAATGGTATGTATTCTTTTCAATATCAAGTCAAATAATATTTTTCGTGCTGCTGTGTGTATATATAGGTACTTGTTCATATGTAGCTATCTTTTTTCCACATTCATTCTTTATGTTCTACATCCTGGAAATTACCAGTTGCCCTGCAGTTCCATTTCTTATTTTTATTTTTGCTTGAAAATCCTTCCTTTACTACCATATCAACCTGTTTCCAGAGTGTGATGAACTATTTCTTTTTTGAAATCCATTGTAACGGTTTAGCTACTGTTACTCCTTTATTACTTCACAATCATGGACTCTATCACTTAATTTTCATTTTCACCCTAATCGTCTTCCACATTCAGAGTCTGGACCAGTACCTTCAGTACAGTCAGAGTCAAATATATTGCCAAGATCAAGATGTTAAAAATGCATGACTTGGGGCCTAAAAACTTGTAATATTTTTATGGAAAAGACAGTTTTCACTTCTGTCTTTTCAGCCCCTTGGGTATCTTTAGGTTAATTTTTCATGCATTTCTCTGCAATCATAAGGGCTAACAGCCTGTTTACTTAGAAACTGAAGATTTTTGTTCTTATTCTTATTTTCATCTCTTATTCTTAAACTGCAGAGCTTTAAAACTGATCAGCACAAAATAAGGATTTTCTACATTAGGTCTATTGACCACTTGTGAAAAGATAGTATTGTATGAGTATTTTTAATCACCTGCTCCTGTATTTTCAAGATTTGGTTATTAAAAAAACTCCCCTTCTTTATGCATTTTTCATTTCTCACATTGAAAAAAACTTGAATCTACTCTTCACTCACAAGTGGTTTTTACTACATTATGTGTCCTAAGGCTTTCAATAAACTCAGAAAGGGAAAGCAGAGATGCTGGCATTAACCTTTAACACAGCATAAAACTCAGTGTAATGAAATGAAATAAACTACACAGACTAGTGGAAGGGTCTAAATTCCTATTGCATATAATTTCATAAAAATCTAGTTTGTGGTCTAATGAATAAAAATATTTCTTTTTTAGAGTATGATGGTATAAAAGTAACTGTTCCTTAATCAGTCTTAGAAGACTTTTTATTTTTAAATTTGTATAATATTGATAATATTATTGGTTGGTAATATTTTGTGAAATAGGGAATTTGATTTGGTCTATAAAAAATTGTAGCCAACAACTTCTGATGAGCTTAATATTCACATTATGTAACATTTTTGCTTTGTTTTAAATTAATAATGAAGCATTTGAAGCTCTCATACAATAAAGAGTCTAAAACTTTCTCTTTCCTGGTTTCCCATTCATAAAGAACTTTGAGTTACATATTTCACCTAGAATATATAACTTAAAGAAGGTTTTTGCTTGCACACAGCAATATAAAACCGTATTCTGAATGACAGTCCCTTGAGTCTTGCTTATCTCCTAGCAGCTCTTTCTTCAAGAGCTGCTTCCCTGCTGAGTCCATCCTCTTCTAGGGAGAATCAAAGCCACATCAAGCTGAGTTATGGAATGCCTCCTGTTTTCAAAAACCAGGTCAGGCAGTAGAATAAGAAAGGAACAATGTGATTCACACGATTACTTTGGGGCCTGAATAACACTTCTATGCCATGGATCATCACAGCTCATTTTTCCATGAAAATGTACTCATAAAATTATTTAATTTCTGTAAACTCAGTTTAGTTTACTATAATCTCTTAAGATTGAAATAAGAAGTGTGGGTTTGAGTTCAGTGTATTTTTCAGTCATCTCTGTTAAAGCAATTATTTAAAATTGTGACTTGACACTCTGTATGATAAATTGTGAAGTTGTGGAAGAACCTTCACTTAATGAAGGAAGAATTGGGATTTTTTTTCTCAAGAAGAAAGGTATATTTTTAAAAAAATGCTGAATTTGAACAATCACAGTCTTCCACAGTATGGCTGTTATATTAAAATATGGAGTCATTGCTTTCATTTATTCCATTAAATCATTGGAAAGTGTAACCCTCCACTTAATTCTGAACAGTAAGCAAAAACAGTCTAGAAAGGTTTTAAAATGGGTGTTGTACTTTGTTTTCTCCTGGAGCCATAAGTAATCTGGGAGAAGTCCGAATATACAGTGACCATGCACAAGGAATATGTGGAAGATGTAACATGGGTCTGTAACTCTTTAAAGCAGCCTTGGAATGAAAATATATTCAAATCTCTTAGTCATGCAACAGATCACCATTAAGTTGGTCACCAAGTGTTAAGGCTGTTTCAGCTTACATTTTCACGTGCCTAATACCCAGTGTTGTACTGAATGTAGTCGTGAATTGCTTGAGAGTTTAACAGAAAATCTAAGGCTCTCAGTGACAGTAAAACTCGCATACATAAACAAGCAGGCATTAAAATTTGCATCTATAGTTCGAAATTACTTCTGAAATTGGATTCCAGTATTGCTGAAGATGTGACTTTACAGCTCTAGACTTGTGCACAGCTTTAGACCTCCTGTTCAACAACAAGAACAAAAAGATTTGCCATCCCACAGTCTTGGGTTTGTGCCTTGGGAAACAATGTTGTATGCTTAGTGCTCCAGGCATAGGCTCTATAATGGCAGAAGAATACACTTTGCAGAAAGATCCACATGGTTACAGCAAGTGGACCAAGGAGGTGCAAATGATTGTTGTGTCAGCTTTTACTGCTTTGGGATCGCAGATCTTCATTGCAATAATAGTAGCTTTACATTATCATTACAGTATTAGTAACCACAGTCACAAGCAGACAGCTTGGTAGCTGGTGACAACCTGAAGTAGAGTATTTATGGGAACATTTAGATGAGTAGCTTTTATGGAGTACTCATTTTGTATTCACATGCACAAACTGACAATGCACTAAAGCTTTCTAAAATTTGTCTAGTAGAATAACATTTGGTGCAAATACTTGTGGCCATGTGTCCTTCAGTAATCTGAAGGTTTGAGAATTGTCATTAAAAAAAAAGATAAAAACCAGACATATATTTAAACTCTTAGGAGCATCATTAGCTCTTGCAAAAAGCCAGCACAATTGCAAATGCTCTTGTAAAAAAAAGTCTTGCAAAATTAGAGCATGAAGAATGAAATAATTTCTCATACAGTGACTGGCACAATAGAGAAACCTCTAGGTGAGGCAAATAGTAGTGTGAAGGGAAGCTAGAGTGAGAGAATATCACAAAACTGAGGTAGTCTGAAACTGCACATTCTGTCTGAGGATACCAGTGAAATGTTAGGGGTTTGCTTGGATAGATGCATGATTAGAAGCATATTTAGAAACCATTATTTTGAATTTTTTTTTCTGAAATACAGAAAATACAACAAATGCAATCCAACAGCAAATGTAGGGATTGTTTATAATTATACTAATATGATGCAGTGTCATGATATCAACTTGAAGTGTCAGTATACAGTTCATATCACACAGACTCTGTGATTCAATAAAATTATATCACAGGAGAAGAAACTTTAGGAATTACTAAAAATTGAGGCACTCTAATGGCCAGGGACATAAAATATTAGGCATTTCCCCATAACAATGGAGAGTTATTGCTGCACAGAATATGTAGCATAAGACATGAACTAAAATTTTGTTAATTTTTACTTTTTTGCTTCTTGTTGCCATTTACGGTCCACATACTCTTTAACAGAATATTATGTGATTTTAGAATGTATGTGGAGTTAATACTAAAATTCCAGTCTAAACAAGTCATGCTTGTAGCGGGCCTGACTAAGATGTGAGGACAGAGTCTATTCTAAGTACAGCACTAAAGTTAGAATCCTCAGTAACTGGATTCATTACATTCTTTCTGTGCGGCTGATCTACCGATAGCATCCTTCTGCTCTGCAAGATGTCTCTGCTGACATCCAATCAAAGTGTCAGATATTTCCTTGAGCAGATTTAGTAGTCTGACATTTCTTTTTCTGACTCTTGGTCACAGCCATCTGAACCCCAGAACTGCAGCTAGAAGAGGAGTTAGAAACCAAAAAGTCTACATTTCCATAAAAGGCAGAAATAACTATGTAGAGCTTTGCTGTTGAAATTTGATGCCTGCTGTGAGTGGCAAGAAGTAAGAGAACCAAGTGTCATTTTCACCAGATGTTTTTGATGTGATGGTGTGGACTTGGTAAAAGATAATGCCACATTCTACTGCTTCATGTCAGCAATAGATGTTTTATTCTCTGGTTCAACAGGTATTTAAATGTTATCCTTCTGTCTTACCCTAACAATACCTGTCACTGAAGGAGACTAGTCATCTCGAAAATTTTGGCACAAATTAACTCCTTCTGCAGCTTCATTCTTATTGTTCATGGATCAGATGTTTCACTCAATTTGTTGCAGCAAATCAACAACAGGAGTTATTGATTTGAATAACAAAATTAATATACCTTTCCACATAAACTTTAATTTTTCTTTTTAATTTCTAAGAATGTAGTTTTATGGTATACAATGAGTAAAACTTCAGTACATCTGTGTATATTAACTTATTTATTAACCACGCTATTTAACCTTTTCTCCATTTGATTTTTTGTGATGTAGAACTCTTAACAGGTTTGCAAGTCCTATGTGCATTACATTTTAGGGTCCTAGCTACAGCATGTATAACTTCAGTTTAGAAAAATGAACTCAATTTAACCCATACTGATATGTTTTTAGGTCACAGAGGGACACTATGACATTTGCTGTAAAAATCAAAGTTATTCTGAGTTCTTGAAGGAAGTACAGGTAGTTCCCTATTTATTTTATGGATCTTCTTGTGAGCTTAGAAACAGTATTGAATGGGCAGTCATTTGGCTTCATAGGAACAATAAAGTCTGAGTTCACTCATAGTTTCTATTGGATTTCTTATTAAAAGCACTGTGAGTTTTAATCCAGCTTTCAGGATAATTTATATCCATGCCCTTCTTCACCAACCCCTTTTTCCCTTCTTTCAGCCAATAGATATGTTACAGACTGAACATTTCCTTCACAGCTGTTGTCCTAGTTATTCCATCAGGAAGTGGTAGTGCCGCATATTTGTATCCAGAGTTGCTTTTCCAGCTTTAGGATGGTCTTAATATTAATGAGTTTTGGTGATTACTGCAGGAATGGACCGAACCATCATGGTGTGTGAATTATTTCCTTGTGAGATTTAGGCCTCTATATCCATCCTTAAAGAGACCTAAGATTTTATAACTACTGTAATGTATTGATAATCTATTAACTATAATGGAAAATTACATAGCTCCTTTCTAGATATCTCCCTATAGCCACATGCTTAATTTTTTACAGAGATCAATAAGATCTGAGACCATTGATCTCGAAGTAAAGCAAGAGAACATCTTTCAATAATATGCCATTGAAAACAGTAGTCTAAAACAAATACTCAAATTTAAAGGGAAATGTAATAGGGTATAGCTTTGTTTCAGTCTTTTTGATGAGATATGATGCATTATCACATTTTCACAATAGATCCTAGACAAATGAAAAGATGATAATTACCATTATTACAGAAACAAATATTAAAGACAAGCAAGATATGCCTCTTCTTTCTTTTTTAAAAACTCTGGAAAGATAAATTAGTGCCTGTACCTTAAAATTTAGATTTTGGGGCAAAAATTCTGTAGAACATATAAAATGACATAAAACCTTGTGGTCTTGAAGGTGGTGTTAAGCTTAATGACTAAAATTCAAAATCTCTAGAAAGAAAATTGCAGCAAACCAGGATTTTCCTTATGTGTTGCTTTCTGCTTTATTGTCTGAAGGTAATCCTAGGCAAGCATTTTTAATTAATAAAACCATGTTTTTGATACAAGGGTGAACTATAATTTATTTCAATTTGCCAAGTGATTTGATAGGAAGAAGTTACTACAAGCTAAATTAAATCACTATGGTCAGAGGAAGAAGGTCTCTTCTGCCCTGATTATGACCTCAGTGACCACAAGCATGAATATAGGATTTTTTTTCTGATATTTGGCTGCTATATGTGGAAGTAGTTAGAATTTCAGATGAGATTAGTACCTTGGCTGTTGATATCTAAGTAGTTGACCAGGCAGACAGATGATCTGAAGGAATTTGTTTAAAAAAGAGCACCATGATCTGAATCTCTTGAATGTTTTCACTAATATATAATAAAAGCCAAAAAGTTGGAATTCTGAATATAAATTGGAGTAAAGAGATTATTCCCCTGACCAGTCACTATCTTTTGTGTTCTCAAGCAGGGACTTCCAAAACTGACTGAGGAAAAGGAGAAAAAGGCACTCAAGGATCAATTATGATTTTGACTGGATGATGTTTAGAATTCTTTCAATGCAACTGGAACTGGAATTCAATAGAACTGACCAAATGGTTCTTAAAATCAGTATTATTGTACAGATTTCTTTGGCATTGGTGCACAGCAATGCACCTCAAGACAGAGTTAACCCGGAGGAGGAACAGTAGTGTTATAGTTGTGAAGTCTCAATTCTGGAGCTGATTTCAGGAGATCAGTTACAGAAATTCAATAGAGGCCTCCTCAGTGCTGTAAGCAAAATACACCTAAATAAGTAAAGCAAACCTTTGTGGATCAACTGGGATCTCAAACAGCACAGTTCCTCCTCATTATTTTAACCTGAATTGGCTCCGTTATTGTGATATAACTATTCTCATCTCTGTTATTCTCTGTCCTTCCTGTTCTCTGCCTTTCATTACAAAAAGAAACAGCATTGAGCTGTAGTAATTACTCTGTTATATTATATAGCAAGAATACCCTACTCTAATTATCTGCTCCTGCCCAAATGGGAGCAATTTTTTTTCTCTTTCTTTTCCTTTTATTTTTTTAAGCAAACACACTGCATAAACACTAAACACCACCTTGCTCCAAAAAAATCCCACAGTATTTTCTCCTTGGACATTCCCAAGTGATTGCAAATAGTTACAGTGATTTATTGTTCTTGCTTTCTTGTTTTTCCAACTTGTTTCTAGTTTAATTTGTCTGCCTTCACTTTTCTTCTATTAAATCTTTTTTTCTTTTTTTTTCTGAGCTTGTCTCTCTAGCTTCTATACCAACAAGGCAGCTGGCCTACAGCCAGGCAGACAGTCTAGGCATAGCTCTCTGTTGTAGACACCCCTTCCCTTGTGAATGACTGATGTTCATTCCTGCTCTGCAGTCTGAACAGAAATGGAGTCTGACAAAACATCATAATGTAAACCTTTATTGGCACAGTAAGGAAGATTAGGAACAACACATCCACAAGATGACTCAGCCAATCACTGAGAGCAGAAACAGGATCATAAGTGATGTCATGTCTCCAGTGGACTATCAGTGACACTTAGTGTGTGGATTGTCTGGCAGCACCAGCTCAAAGTGCCAAAGATTTCTGAATGTCGGTGAGAGCCACGGCACGTTTGCACAGCAGTACAATTATCGTGCAGAATCATACCTGGTGCCAATAACATGGGAGGCTTCCTGCCCACACTGCTGGTACCAGGCAAGGGGCAGGATGTCAGGAAATTGGGTGATCTGTTAGCAGTCTGAACTTAAAAGGATTATTATAATTTTCCTCATACAATCCACTTTTTCAAGATAAAAATGCTGTAATAAGAAATAATGAAATTTCGCTTCACCTGCTGAAGCTTGATTGTGAAGCACTTTAGGTAGATTAAGAGATATTTCCTTACTGAAAATATTAAAAAAAGGTAGTTTCTTGAGTGAATTTTATTATATTGATGATGGAGTGAATATATTTTTCACCTTCAATAGGTATTTTCAACTTCTTTAAGAAACAGTTGTAACAGTTATCTTCAGAGCTCTTAAGCTTTTTTTTTTTAATAAAAGCTCAAATTATCCTGTCTCATTTTGAATCTTAATGAATGCAAGTACTGAAGTTCAGTGGAGAGTCAAAGAGTGAGTAGATGCAAACCCCTCCAAATACCATACCCATCAAGACACAAACAAATTGCTTAGCATAGCACCCTTAGGCTAATTATGAATTTGAAAAAAAATATATAAACCAGACAAAAATAAAGGTATCTTCCTCTTTTCATGTCTCAAGACATCTTGGCTGTTTTGAACTTAATTTATTTTGTGGGTAAGTTCTATTCAAATTTATTTTAGGTTCTATCTTCTCTATGCCAAAAATAGCTTTTGATCATCCTGTACCAAGTCTCAGGTTTGCATCTGAAGATTTATCTCTATCCAGGAAAGAAAAATGTTTATTAGCCAAAGTTTGTTTTTAATAAGAGATACTAAAAAGCAGAAACATCTATACAAAATTGAAATAAATATTTGATTCTATGCAAATAAATAACGATTCCAGTGGCAAAACTGCTCATAAATTTTCCACAAAAAATGACCAAACCTCGCAAATTAAAGTAGGAAAATTAACGATGCAAGCATTTGTCTGCAATTTTCATTGGATGAGTAGCATAAAAGAAAAGGTTTGAAAATATCTGGAAAGTGTGTTATCCTTAATCAGTAAGGTCTAAACAGTATTTTAAGAGTGCAATGTTCTAAATGGGATCTTCTATGTCTTTTCACACTCTGGGATACTCTCAGTAATAGAATCTCCCTCAAAGCCTTTTCAGCACCATAGGATTTCTTTCCGTCCCACTAGAAGTTCTCTCTGATCATGGATAGCCTTGGATCACAGTAGGGATGAGAGATCTTGAAAATGAATGAATTAATGAACAAGAAAACTTTAAAGAATTCAGGCCTTCATGTCTTAATGACACAAACTACTAGTTTTAAAATTGTCCCCTGAATATTTGTAGCTTTTCTGTCACTTCTCTGCGCTACAGCCCAAGGATCTATGCAAATTCAAAGCTTTATGCTGATAAATTACGGCATTCAGTTCTCATAAGAAAACGTATCTTACTTCAGAACTTCATAATGCCTCATGAAATCTGCTGAGGCTTAACAATTCCATTCTCTCAAGCCCCAGAGGAGTTTGCTCTTATCAATAACTATTTCTCCCATTTGCTTTTAATATTTCTGATTTATAAGTACAGTCTTGTTTGGCACTTGGACTCTACAGTTTGAATCTTGTCAGTAAAAATACCATTTGTTGTTGTCCAGTCAACCAAGTATCCAATACTCATAAACCCACAGATCCTGTAAAATGACTCTGTAATAGACAGCTTGAGGATTTATAGCTCTCTCGTGACTCTTGTTTGAGATACTGTCCTAATAACCACTTATACATAATCAGATGGAATTTATGCAACCTTATCCAGTAAATGGGCCATGCGAATGTTTCTCTATTATTGCCTCTGTAGCTCTCAGACTACAAAACAGTTGATAGTAATTCTATGCAAAAACAAATTATTGTTCTAAGAATAGAAATCTCAATGGCCTTGACACAAGTAATTTCAAAATACAGTGAAGCTTAGATCTAAAGAAATGCTTGAGGGATAGAAAATTTGTTTGTTGAACTGTTTTCCCACTAAATTAGTCATTCAGCTCTTTGTTCTGGGAAGAAAAAAAAAAAGGAAATTAGTGTGATAAAATGGTTGGGGCTCCTAAATTTATACTCCTCTGATAAATCCTTTACTATGTTGCTTTTACGGCTGCCCAGAAAGAATATTTTTAATTTGCATCTCAATATCAAATGAAAAATGTTTTGTCACACTGTTTAGAGGGCAGCTTAATATATCACACTTCTTTGAATTACTTTAGGGAATTAAAAACAGTGTCTTGTACCTATGAGGGTAATATGGGTATTTAGAGTCTGAGTGTTGTTTTGTTTAATTTTTCATAGTGTAAGGTATTTAGCAATAATTAAGTTGATTTTTTTTTTGCAAAACTTATGTCCGTCTTACTTAATGACTGAGAAATGAAATTACAACAGCACATAAACAAAAAAATATGCAGGAATCAACATGTTTTTTTTTTGTAAAGAGATAAAATAAACTGTCTTCCCGTCACACAATTTTTTTATATGTATTCACTGCTGTTAGGCAAGCATTGATACAGACTTTCTGATTCCAAATTGTCTGTAATTTTAGTGCTGCATTCATTGCTTATGATTCTGTGCTCAGAAGCAACTGGCTTGTCATACTCACCTTTTTCTCATTCTGTCTTTTCTCAGTTTGACCCGAACTTTATTTTTTGTTGTAATATGATGTTTATCTGTCGAGTTATCACAGTTTAGAATCTTAATATGTTTTCATATGGTGACTGAAAAAGCATATATCAAACCATGTATCTTCAATAGCATAAGGCAGGAACTCGACAAGAATTATTGTTCAATTTTAAACTCTATGCAACTTAAATGAGACAAAAAAAGGCTTTTAGTCTGTTCAGTCAGCTACTAAATAACTGCAGTTACAATCCTAAATATTTCTTCAGCTTTTTAAGGACAGCATGGGACCAAAGCCAGCAAGCCAATAATAAATTTGAGAAAGATTGGTCAGTGAGGTTTTTTCTATTACACGATTGCTGTCTGCTATATGTAATTTTGTGTCAGTAGCCAGTTTATTACATTTATGTGTACATAATTATTTTAAAGAGATATATATTATTATTGATACATATTTAAATTTTGACAATCACATTACATTAATTTTCCCAAGATACACTCTATCACAGAAAAAAATCCCTGAAACAAATCCGTAGATGATTTATGATGTTTGGATATCATAGATTAAATTTCAGCCACTCTCTCGCTATTTACATCATATAAAATTACATAAACTAAGGTAAATTTTATCATGTAGGCTTGCCAGAAATATCAAGAAACTGTGCTGTTTTCATCAGAGAGCCCACACTTTACTATTAGCCTGCAACTTAACTGAACACTAAAAGCAAAAACTGTAAGGAAACTAAACTCAGCATTTCATAGAGTACAGGTAACACCTACATCAGTGTATAATGCCCTGTCTACACGAAATATTGTGTGGTTGTTGTGGTTTAATATTATTATGTTGTTTTGGAAAAGGTGGAAGCTAAAGTAAACTGGCTGCACTTGCCAGTGCCAGAATTGTCACCTGCAGTATTGTGATACTTATTATAAACGGGCGGTACAGCAAAATTTATGTGCTTAGTTCTTGCTTCATATTTATGTCACTATGGGTCTTTCCATTTCCTCCATTAACCTCTGATAATTAGTTTAGTTTGAAATACAGGTAGCACTTTGCTTCCAGTTTCATAAAACAGATCCATTCTGGTACTTGCCTCTGTGACATACCTGCAATAAGGCACAGGGTCCAGTGTCCAGCCAGGAATCTCATGTTCATGTACCTGAGCAACTGCTACGACTTCTGTCACAGAGGGAGAGAGAAAGAAAAAGGAAATGTTTTCCCCCATTAATGCAATTATCCTAACAATATTTTGGGAAATCATGTTTGCAGTCACGCTTCTCAGGCTATGAGAAGGAGGATGTACTGACAACACTACGACTGATTAAGAAAATATAATTATGGGTTGGTGACGTCATTACCTTTTGCTGTGAATGATGAAATAAACAAATGGAACAGTGTATATACCAAGATGCAAAATGGTGAAATTATTACTTATAAAAGCAGATTTTTTTTATTATTTTCAATACATAAGAGTCTGACTCTCCTTCCTCCTGATGCTTTTTCTTTGCTCTGCCATGATTTCCTCCATGGGCTTCAGGGGAACAGCCCCGCTTCACCACCGCCTTCTCCACGGACTACAGGGGAGTGAATCCCTGCCCCAGTGCCTGGACCACCTCCTTCCTCTCCTTCTTCACTGGCCTTTCTGTCTGCAAGTTTATTTCTCACAATTGCAGCCCTCATTGCCCTCTTTGCTCTGCAGCATTATTCCCTTTCTGAAACATGCTTTCCCCAAGATGTCACTGCTTTGGCTGTGGGGCTCAGACATGCCCCGTGGCGGACCTTTCAGACTGGTTGTGTCTGCACAGTGACCCCTGCAGACCCCGCTGCCACTGACTGGGCACCTCCACCCAGTATACTGTGTTATAGAACAGACAATGTAATTAAAAGATGCAACTTCCAATTTTATATGAAAAATTTATGACTTACTAATTCAAACTTCTAGTAACGAAATTTTTAAATTAGGGTAAAGAAAAACTATTTATATTTGAGTAATATTTCAAACAAAAAAAAGTGGGGGGTTTCTTCTTTCTGTTTTTAATTTTTTTTTTAAATTTCATTTTCCTGTTTTGGTAGGATCTTCATCAAATTACTTTACCTTATACTATTGTGTTAATTTTAATTAATAAGTTAAAGTAAAATACTGTTCCAACATATAAAAAATACACCAATTAAACATTTGGAAACTCTAGAATAGTCAAACAGCAAAATATTAAAGTAGTAACATCACCATTCAAAAAACCAGCTATAGCTCTTTGTGTTATATTTCTCTGTGTGTGTCTATAATTATTTAAAGTCACATTCTGAACAAGTAGGTTGTAAGCTTTATCAGTGAAAATCACCAGAGGACAATACTATAAGTGGAAAACAAAAAGAGTGAAAACTAAATTCTAAAATATCTAATAACTGAAGCATGCAGATTTCTGGTGAGATTATGAGATGCATAAATAATTCTTTGACTCACAGAATATTTGATTCCATGTTTTGGTCTGGGCCATCTACACTAAAGATAGCTTAATCAACAGAGTTAACTTGCCCCACACTTTCATTTCTTGGGGATCTTTGGGGCAAGCCAGACTCTTGGCACAATTGAGGCTAGATTCCCATCTTTTATAGCTGTTTACAACTGTAAGAAACCATAGCAAACACTGAAGTGCAGAACATCCTGTGGTTCCAGCTGCATGTTCTTTCTCCCAGTAGGATACTAAGTGCCTGAAGTAACGAGTGTTGCCATAGCACATCCTAGGTTCCCTGTGAGGCTTTTCTCTAAGTAGTATGTTATAAGGCACCAAGGTCTGCAAGGCTGGAGGCGGTTTTCCCCATTATTGGCACAATACAAACCAAATAGGAAGAGAAACCAGAACGTTTGTTTCTTTTATGAAACTGAAAATCAGGCATTTATCATATCCTCAGATTCGGAAGATGCATCTTTTATGATAATTTTGTTTATCATCTTCTTTTCATTTGTTGAGTATTCATTGTTATATCCAAAAGCTGATTATACCTCTTCTTTTTCTTCCATTACTTGGTGTTTTTTTAAGCTTTTCACACACGCAAAATAGAATACAGTGATAAAAAGCTGTTGTGTATTTGAGGGTAAATTGCATATTTAAGGTAAGAGAAAAGTATTCTTGATGGGGACTGATTCAAAGAAATAAACTCTGGAAGTGTGAAATAGAAATTACATAATGAACTAGTTCTAGCACAGATTAAAGGGGAAAAGATGGATCCAATGGTCAGGACTGTGGGATAAAGGCATCCTCCCTTACCACTATTAAAATAAACATTCATACAAGGGCTCAGTAAAATAAAGTGTTTCTTCCTTGAGCGAATGCTGGTTCACATCTGATATATGAAATAACTTACACTATATATTTTATTTTAGTCAGTGCAGCTAATGAGAGATTTAATTAAAATGATTAGATGATTTTTCTTTTCATAAACATATTTGGCATTTATATTGCTAAACCTGGGATTTATATCTCAGTTGTAAAAAAGTCCCAGCAGACATAAGCCCTAATTATCTTAAAGGTTTACACAACATTTTGAAAGAAACCTTTAGTTACAGAGAAATTATGTGTTGTCTACATAGAGAAGGTATATAGATCAGTAATATTTTTTAACATTATGTGCTACATATTTCCTCTTCAGCCTGCCTATGACCTACTAATTTGATATAATACACCATAATCAGGGCCTGTTGTGTGTTTGAATAACCTAATTTCTTACAAAGGAGATGCAAAAGAACTTTTAATAGATTCACCTGCAATCCTAGAAAATTATAAATAATTAATAACTAGTTCCGTAACTCAAAATTTCCAGCTGAACAACATATTTAAAGGCTTTAAAGGCATATTTACTCTGACACTTCATTGTTACAGTGTTCACAGGCAATGTCAACAGATTGCAAGGATAAAGGAATCCTATTTCTTGTTAGTTAGTAGTAAGGTTTGTCTTTTTTCTTTACCTGAAGGATTATTTATGGAACTCCAAACATAAGGAAATAACTTGAAAGGAAGAAAATTGTTTTTTGTTTGCATATACACACCTGCATGTGTATGTATATTATATATATGCGTGTATATATCCATATAGTTGTGTTTGGGAGGTTTTTTTGTTTGTTTTAGCAATGCCATCTGACAATATTAAAGACAACTATTTTAAGGTAAAGAACCTTAATAAGTGTATTTTGTGGAAAACTAACATTATAAATATAAAAACACCTGATTTGTTTCTTTATCTGCTTTTCTTCTCCAAAAGAGTAATGAACTAAAGGTTTTTGGAGGTAAAACAACTGAAGAAAGCAATTTGTTAAGTTTGATTTATTTATTTTTATTCTAAACAACACAGATACTGTGCTTGTAGCACATTAAAACTCTGATAAAATTTAAAATAAAGATGATTTATCTTTCTAGATTTTGAAAGCTACAATTCACACTTTTATACTGCTTGATAAATGCTATCCAGAAGATGCTCAATTTTTATAAATTTAGTTGTCCTAATAGTGATCATTTTTGAAGAAATTTAGTCCAGGATTTTATTTGTTTAGTTTATTTTCCTTATGTGCAATTAATTTTTGATTCTTGAACCTTTTTTTTTTTTTGAAAGAATGCACACTGTAATTATTTAATAAACCTAACAAAATTAAATACAAGAAGTCATTAACAGTTGACCTGGTCAAAGTTCAAGAAAGTTATGTTTGTATAAAACCAAATTGCCCTTTCTATTAATTCTTTCCCTTTCTGTTAATTCACACTTACAGATCATAAAATGTAGAGTCTGACTCTTCAGCATACACTCACTAATTCACTGTTTCTTTTTAAACTTCCTTATGCTTACATTCTTTATCTTTCTGAAACTTGATTTTAGTAATAAAAGTTTTGCACTATCGTAGGCTCTCAGTCTTCCAGTTCTGCAGTATCTGAACTCTGCTGTCAAATATGTATTGGACAATAAACACCGCTTTCACTACCATTCATTATCTCTATATCTGTGAAGAAATATTAGCTGTGACAGAACCTCTCAGTCTGAGAATTCGGCTGAAGAGGAGATTTAGGGTGACTACAGACAAGTGACATGCCTGAAACACCACGGAAGGTAATAGCAATTGCATGTGGGGAGAACAAAATAAATTAGAATGTTGACATGAAGTAGAGCTGAGAAGCAAATTACTGGGAAAGAGAAGATTGACAATATAGGCGTAGCTTGAAATGAGTGTAAGGACTTTTCTAAGGTGGTGTTTTATAAGAACAGCAATGGACAGCCTGGAGAATTGAAAGTGAAAAAAGAATTATTACAACCAGAAAGAGTGAATAGATGAATAGACAGAATTAGAAGGGTAGGATGGAAAGAAATATTGAAATCAGATGACGTTCTAAGTTCAAATATAAAAAAACCTGAAGGATTCAGGGAGATGATGCTTTGTGGATGGTTGCCAAGAAATGCAATTCTCAATACTGATGAAAAAGAAATGGGAGAAGTGGTTGTACAATAGCATTACCATTGTGTCAGCTTGTTAGTAAAATAGCCAGGAAGAAATGGCTTCAACAAAGGCAACCCCTCATAGATAACATTATTTTTAAAAGAAATTAATGCTACTTTGTCAATGAAAACGTTACCTACTTGGATATTCTGGCTAAAATATAAATATGCAAATTATTAATTAACTCTTTAAATAAATGAAATTAAAGTAATGCATATGTATATGGTATTTTATCATAGTATTGCAATTATTAACTGTCATGTTTTATTTTAATTCAGTAGTTTTTGATAGAAGAGAGTTTCTGCACAGTATAAACTGAGATATATTACTAGCTTTATTTCTGAGATGGTAATCCTGGCTCTAAACTTGTCATGGGTGAAAACATACCCATGAGGCAAGAAGAATGACAAAACTATTATAAAAAAAGTTTGCCTTTTTTTTCCAAAAGAAAATTATACAGATATTTTGTCTTTATCTTCTGAGATTTTATAACACTCATGATGCAGTTTTTCTTCATCTCTTCAGTTGTACTTGCTTTGATACTGAATACACTGCATCTCTGAACTACTAAATCCCATAAATCCACTGATAATTCATATAACCAGTAATACACCATTTTCTTAAGAGAGAAACAAAGAGTGGTCCAGCTAAGTGATTATTTTTCAGCCTGCCAGGATAACAATATCTTACATACTTTGTGCATACCAATAATCTGAATGTATTTCAAATAGTTAGATAAATGTCTTTTAATTCACAAGGATTTGCTACTTTTTTTAAAGTCCATTGCTTTTTCAGCTCTGGTTTATCAGCCATCTCAGAAATGCTTTCTCTGTGATTGCTTTCCAGTTATATTTTCTTGTAACTATCTGCTTTCTTTTTTCTCAGCTTTAATGAAAATGCACATTATACTCAAGTCTTACTTATAGACTTGTAATTTTCTCTTCAATTTTTCATTTCTGCATCTGTCAAAGTTTGCTTTTTCTTTGGAGATGAATACTTTGAAATATTATTCATGCTGATATTTTGCGGATTGTTCTGCTGAACAGCACCAGATTCCTCAAGCAGTCTTATTATGCTGAGTGGTTTGGTAGGGTATTATTTTTTCAGCATAAGCAGGAACAGGAGATTCTCAACTTAAATTGAAAATACTAGGCAATGATGGAAAAGACTGAGATTTTGAAACACTGACTTCTAATTTCTGCATACTGAAGACCACTAGTTTTCAACTCTTCTCATCATCTATGTGTTTTTAAGTTTTAGAATTTTTTTTAATACTGTCATGTGAGTGAAGTAAATAATGCTTTTAATGTGTGTGAAACTTGGAGATGCTATAGTGGAAATATATTCATATATACTCTATATAATATAAGCTACATAGTAAAATATGAATACATTATAATTTATAATATTTGTCATAATACAGTAGTATATATAGGCTCATATAATCATATAGCATGTTTAATACATTATACAGTAAACCTTATAAAAACATACTTTTTAATTATACAATATATTAATATTGAAGCCAGACTGGAGTATTATAGCTGACTTAAAAAGCTGACCATTTTACAACGGGGTAAATAGGAGGACTCTGGGAACTACTGAGC
The DNA here is from genome assembly GCA_013397155.1 of Irena cyanogastra. Classification (NCBI taxonomy): domain Eukaryota; kingdom Metazoa; phylum Chordata; class Aves; order Passeriformes; family Irenidae; genus Irena; species Irena cyanogastra. The sequence continues at coordinate 144,688 of VWZV01003806.1, read as the reverse complement.
AGTCAACCCCACCTCAATGCCCTGAAAGATCACGGAACAGTTTGTCCTGGAAGATATGTTAAGATGGAAGATAGAGAGGTGCTTAGATACAACCCATATGGCTTCATTGAGGGCAGATTCTGCCTGGCTAATCTTGTGGCATTCTGTGGTGGAGTAACTGCATCAGTGGACAAGGGAAGAGCTACAGATGTTGTCTACTTGCACTTATTTAAGCACTTTGATAGAATTTCCCACAACACTCGTACATGGCAGAGATATGGGCTTGATGGAGGGACTCTTAGTTTGATTTGGATGGATGGCCACACCCAAAGAACCGCAGGTAATGGCTCAATGTCTAAACGTAAACTATGCTGTCCCTTCTGTCAGTTCTGGGATCAATATTTTTTAATATCTTCATTAACAACATAGATAATGGGATAGACTTCACCATCAGCAACTCTGCAGATGACACCAAGCTGATTGATTCATTTGATTTGCTGGAAGAAAGGGATTCCACCCAAAGGGACCTGTATAACCATTCCTTGAGGAGTGGGTCTGTGTGAAGCTTATGAAGATCAACAGGCCAAATTCAAGACCCTACGCATGGGTCATGGCAATCCCCAGCATGAGTACAGGCTCGGGCATTAACTCATTCAAAGCAGCCTTGCAGAGAAGAATCTGGGGGTGGATGAAATATTGGACATGATCCAGCAATGTGAGCACAGAGCCCAGAAAGCCAGTCATATCCTGGGCTGCATAAAAGGTAGTTCAGCTAGAAGATTGAGGGAGGTGATTCTCCCTGCTCTATTTCACTCTTAATCAACCTCACCTGGAGTACAGCATCCATCTCTCGGGTCCCAAACACAGGACAGACATATTCCTGTTAGAGAAGGTCCAGATGAGGACCATAGAAATGATCAGGGGGCTGGAACACCTTTCCTGAAAAGAAAGACTGAGAGAATTTCAGTCTATAAAGACAGACTATAGGAAAGATGGAGAAAGGCTTTTTACCAAAGGTATATAGTGATAGTGCAAGGAGGAATGCTTTTAAGCTGAAATAAGATAGATCTACTTTAGGCAAAAGGAAAAACATTTTTGGGATGAGAATGGTGAGTGAATGGACCAGGTTGCCCAAAGAAATTCTCTACGGTCCATCACTGAAAATATTCAATGCAGGTTAAAGGGGACTTTGAGGAACTTGTTCTACTGGAAGGTGTTCCTGCTTGTGGCAGGGGGGTTGCAATATGATCTCACAAATTCCCTGCCAACCCAAACTCTATCCAAATTCTATAATTTCATATTTATATCTATATTCTATCTATATTCTACTTCTATCTATGTCTTTATGCCAGCAAAATTTTACTAATAAATATATGCAATATGGGCATATATATATATATACATATATATATATAGGCAATTGATATCCAATTTTCAAATTCCCCTTTGGATGTTTAGGTACAAAAGTCATAGTCATAAAAATCAACTTCTCAAAAGCTATCTAAAGCTAAAGGTATTCATCTTTCTAGCTGTGTCCCTTTTTAACAGTAACCTTCCATGGCATTTTATACTTTGTTTCGGCATATATCCAGAAGCAATCTTATATTGATTAGGTTGAATAGTCTTTTGCCTTTCTCATGAAAATTCGAAGCTGGTCTATAAACCAACCTTCTTCCTTACGTGAGCTCATGGAAAGGTTTGAAAATGATAATGTATTTGACTGCCACAGAAAAATTAATAGAAATATTGCTCATGAAGCAGATATAGATCCTCCACTCTGTACCAAACGCACTAAGTAGTAGGGGATTTCCATAGGTCCAACCATTTCCAGAACAGAAGGCTTTATGACACGTAATGATTGCTTGGGAAGACAAATGTCATCACTCTGAACATCCATCCTTCCTATTTAATTCTTTAGCTTTTATTGATAAGCACACAACGATGTAGTCTGGGATATCTGTTTGCTCACTTGGGGTGGTGTGTCTCAACAGTGTCCCCTTACAGATTCTTGTGCACCTTCAGTCTACACTGCTGGGGGAGGGTGAGAAACAGAAAAGGCCTTGACACTGTATAAATGCTGCTCAGCAATAGCACAAGTCTTGGTATGTTACCAACACTTTGCTTGGTCATAGATGGAAACTATAGACACACACAATCTTCTGCGAAGGAAAGTAACTCTATTCCACCCCAAATCAGTACACAAACACAATCCACAGAGATCAAGATCTGGATCTACTCCTTTTCTGAATTTTCTAATTCTTGGAATATAGAAGAGTCTTCACTCCTCTACAGAAAAGTTGATTGCAGGTATTGTGTATATGCAAGTCAGTGGCTTCCATTTCATGCTGCATTGTGAACCCAGAAGGACGTGGGAGATTGGAGTGGAGCTCCTGCAGAGGCAAGAGATTGGTGATATGTGAGGGAAGTATCTTTGCATTTCCCAGCTCCCACTGAGCTATTATCAGATACTTAACTTCTGTTTTTGGGGGGAGAATAAAAAAAAAACCAAAAACAGAAACCAACAAAACAAAACACATATCAAGTAACACCTTTATCCTTTAAAAAGTGCTAAAGCCTATCATAGAAACTTTGGAAAGCAAGAGGTAGAAGGAAATAAAAAGAAACCTTGCTGGGAAATGTAGGAAAATAGTTCTTGATATTGTCAACCATAATATTATATTCATGTTTGTAGGCAGGTAGAATTCCTAAATACAAAGGATTTTCTCCCCCAGCACGAAATACTAGTGAAGGTCTTTTCAAGAGTATTGAAGTCTTAATGTGTTACTGTAGAAGTCCTTGTAGCAAAAGGCTGATACACTTCAAATCAAAACTAAATCACACAGAGAAGTTTCTTAGAACATAGTACAAGGTTGTTCATTATCAGAGACTGATGAGAAATGGAGTTACTGAAGGAAAGAAAAGCAAAACAAAATAAGTCCTCGAGGAAACAGCTACAGACTGACCTCCTTCCTCTGTGGAGTGCAAACTCATAGCACAGGATGTTCTCTGGTTTTCAAGAGCCTAAAGCACTGAAGATCTCAAGTATCACTTAAGACCATAAATGAGAGGGTGAGGTTTAGTCTCATTTCAATTAGAGCTGGATAGACTATTTTGATTAACTTCAGTTGCCGTCATGTTCTCACTACACATCTGTGACTCCTTTCTTGTGTATATTCTCAGTCATATTGCTCTTTGATAATTTTCTTTCTGAAGTGGCTTACACACTAAGAGTTACCAGAGCAGGGCATGCACATTCTGTCTCTGGAAAGGTGCAGGAACACTTCTTTGCCTTTCCTGTCTCCAGAGATCTAAAATGAAAGGCTAGAGTTCATTGTACTGTACTTTAAATAGTGTGTAAAAGTATTGGACTACAGATAAAATAGCAACAATTTTTCAATATTTTGCAGGTGTTTCTTCTCATTTCTTAAAGTGCAAGTGAAGAATGCTAAGGACTAGGTTGTGTTTTTAGTTTCCACTGTCAATAAAAGACAGTCTATAAGTGTGGATGTAGAATGATGTAAATGCTTAACTGTAGATGCTTTGGGTTGCCTGGCTATAAAGTGACTCCATCTGAGGGCTGAAGAGCAGCACAGACACGGTCTGATCAGGGACATTTACCACACAGGTTGTCAGAGATCATAAGATTCCCCCAGCCATATAACTTCTTGTCTGCAGAAAATTATTGTGAAGTTGCTGTTTTCAAAAAAAAAAAAAATTAGAGATGAGAAGAAGAAAAGTGCTCTGTAACTCTCCCTCTCTACATTTCTATTGCCCAGTATCTCTATGGATTTTTAAGGACTGTATTGTGCTTGTCCTCTTTAGGATAATAATTATCCATTCATAGAACCGTAGAACCATAGAATCATAGAATCATAGAATAGCTTGGATGGGAAGGGACATTAAAGACCAACTAGTTCCAACCCACCTGCTGTAAGTAGGGACATTTTTCACCAGACCAGGTTTCTCAGAACTGCATCCCGTCTGGCCTAGAACCCCACTTCCAGGGGTTGGGCTGACACAACCTTTCTGGGCAATCTGTTTGTGAGCTGACCACCCTCATTGTATAACAGGATGATGTTATTTTTACACTGCCAATTGTAATTTTCCTATTGCCTTCTGCATCACTTGCTTGACTGGCAATTGCTTGCTCCTGTGCCCTCAGCAGGCCGTCACCATCATGTTAAAAAGTGACCAGCACTGATGGACCTCATCACCTGCAAAAACATTTTCCTGGGGGACCTTACTCACCAATTCACTGAGCAGCTTGAAGTCTTCTCTCCTCACGTACAGAGTTGAGGTTTTGCTGACATTTTTCCTTCTGTCCAGAGAGATTTTAAACCAGAGCTCTTCGTGGATGATGTGACCAAGGAGGCTGCCAGTTTCGATGTGCCTTACAAGATACACTCTGTTGACAAGCTAGAGACCAAGGAGGGCATCTTTCCTAAGCAATTCCCTCAGGAGCTGTTCCATAAAATTGTCTCTTCCATGAAATTGTCATCCTGGTTTTGTAGGAATCTTCTGGCCTGGACTGTACCAGCTCTGTGATGATTTCAGTTAATTTCTCGCAAGTTGAAATCTCCCATAAGGACAGGGCAGTTGACTTGGAAGTGTCCCTCAGCTCCTCAAAGAATTGATGTCATTGACATGGTTGGGAGGCCTATAGTAGACTCCCACAGTGGCATCCTCATTAGAGGCTTTCAAGTGTGCTGTTGCCAGCGGTGAGCTCCATACGTTCTAACCCTCCCACTACATACAATGCCACCCCTTTGCCACTTCTGCCTTGCCTTTCACTCCTGAAGGGCCTGGATTGAAGGACACCATTTGTGCTAGTTTCCCACTGCTCAAGGCTGGTGAGCCTGGTTTTGTCCCTTTGCCCCCTTCCAAGTTAGTGTACAGCTCTGTCAGCTAGCCCCATCAGCTCCTGTGCTAGAACTCCTTTTTCCTTCTGAGATAGGTGCATCCCATCAGGTGTCAGTAGAGCAAGCACTGGTGGTTCCTCCCATGACCATTCCACTGACATCAACCTCAGATCCATGCATCGACCTGATGGACCAGCTCCTGAACTTGGAAACTCCCCCTGTACAGCTCGATCGCAGCCCTGGTTCTTCAGTCACTGCCACTTGAGCTTCACCAGCTGAGTTGTTAAAATCTATCTTTTAAAGAGAAAACTAAATAAAATTTCCTTTCTGCTCCTCTAGGACAGAAAGAGATTTTCATCATTATTTATACTCATGAGAAAGTGAACTCAGTGTATAGCGATCAACGTTGTGTTTGTTTGACAGTGACAATGAGCTCAGAAAATGTTCAGGGAAAACACAGTGGTAAAATTGAGAAGCTGTTGTGTTATTCGACCTCTGTGAAATAAGACTCTGTAGAAACAGCATGATGTAGAAGGTCTGAACAGCCCTTCTACAAATTTAGCAACATTTTTGTTCTAGAGCATGCAAAGATTATGATTATGCCCAGTCTGTGTACCATTGTGGCTACTTAACAACCTTTTTGCACTGAGATTACACAAAAACAATACTTTGCAGTCTTTTTTTTTTCAAATATTTTCATAAAAATTGTGTAATGTTAGTATAATCCTAGTTTAAATACAAGTGACAAGAAAGCAGAATCTACTTTAATTATTTCCTTGTATGAGAAAGTGAAGCCTCCATGCTTCCAATATTTTAAGTTCAGAAAGCAAACAAATGCTACTCTGTTGAGTCTAATCCAGTAAAATAAATGCTTTTAGTATTTATTTATGGTAATGTTTCAAAAATAAATTTAAAAAATGGCAGTCACTTGTTGAGTTGGTCTCCGTGAAGAATCCTTATTCCAGGTCACGGTAGTAAAGAAAGCTCTGAAATATATGAGATGTAAACATTCACAAATTAAAAACAAACAAAAAACCAAACCAAAAATAAAACAACAAAAATCTCACAATATAAAATGTAATATCCTTGCATATTTACGTTATCTATGAGGAAAAATCTGATTCTCCAATAAATTTTATTTTATAAAAATTATTTAATAAATCCACTAAAAAAAGCTACTAAAAAGGATGGATAAGAATTTTTAAAAAGTGGCATGTATAAAGTTTGAACAACAGCTAAAACACATGCTCCTTCTCATCACCTTTTAGATACTTTTATTTTTCACCAGAATTCAATACCTGATTTATTTGGGGATGATTTTTTTTCTTTTTCATGACTGGTAAAATCAAAAGAAAGTGCTGAAATGTCTCTTTTTATACCTGTTTTTTTTTTCATGCGTTTTGTTCTTTATTTGTTTAGTTTGTTGGGGCTCTTTGTTGTTGTTATTGGTTTGGGGGGGTTGTTTGGTTTGGTTTTGCATTTGTTTTGTTTTGGTCTGGTTTTGTTTTTTTTAGCTTGAAGAAAACGTTCATTCAGCTTTAATTAGAATATTTGGTGGTTGATTTTTTTCTTAGGGTTTTTTTTTTGCTTGTTTTGTATTTGGGTTTAGTATTTAACAGTTCTCTAATTATTCTTACTCTTCTCATACAGAAGAAGTTGCAGCTGTATGAGGCAGACTTTTTTTCCCCAGGTTGACACACAAGAGTAAATGCAGTGAGTGGACATATCTAATAAAGCTGTTAAAATATTTCCATCTCTTCTGATCAGCAAAAAAGTGCTGAGGGAACCAAGTAGGGAAATAATTTAATTCTTCACTGACATTTTTAAAGTTCACGCAACTCAGGAGAGATTCCTAAGGATTGAAAAGCATCAAAGAGAGCTTCATTATACTCCTTTAAGTGGTCATGAGGGAAAACAATGAGTTTATAATTTTCTGGGAGAAAATACAGGAACTCTCTTATGAAATGTCTGAAGTAAAGTAAATCCACATAGCTTGATTAAGGATAGTCAACATGGATTCAGACAGGAGAGGTCATGCTTAACTAACCTGCTGGAGTTCTTTGAAGACATTACTGCCATAACAGATAAGGACAGTTCAGTAGATGGTAGTTCGTTTAGATTTTCAAAAACATTTAGCAAGGTTCCACATCAGAGATTAGTGACTAAAACTAAAGAGCCATAAAATGGAAGATAAAATGGAAGAGTAATGTAAATGTTTCCCTTGATACAAACTGGTTTTCAGCTGACAAGTAGCTGTGATTGGGGCAAGCCAATAGGTCATTTTTCAGTACTTCCGTTCGGAGTTTCTATTGGTGTGTTAGATACTGCAGTTGGGAGCAAAATTTGAGTGTGGAGGTGATGGTCTGACTGGAAACAGAAGAAATACATGAGAAAAGCTGAGAGACAGTTAAGCCATATATATATATAAGTATATAATATCTAACTATTTCAAATAATTTAATGTAGGGCGCTTCTCACCAGACAACTATTATAGAGTTAGCAGTGGAAAAGGTACATAATTGTTTACTTAAAATTTTTTTTGGTGTCCCAGGAAATCATAATGAAAATGAAACATAATTTTTTTCTAGTTGCATACCTCAGATAAGAATAAGTACAGATTCTTCTCAAGTTTGGCTTGAATAGGCTTGCTGCAGAAAGTTTGAGGGCCTCAATGAAACATGCTACCTGCTGAATTAAAGACTAGCTTCTTTCTTATTTTGCATAGCTGTTTTAATCAGAGTAGTACTGCTAGCAACAAAGTTTAACAAAATTTTACTTGCAAGTTGTTCTAGAGAAGGCAGAGGACAGTTTAACTAGATTCCAGATGTTTNAGGAAAGAAGGAAGGAAGGAAGGAAGGAAGTCTACGTATCTGAGAAAATCCAGATCAAACTATTCCTCATTTATCTTGAAATTTTCCAGTGGCTCTCAAAACACTAAAGGATAAACTGAATGCCAGTTAAATGCTGCTGGTTGTCAAAAGCAAAATATAGATAAAGCTTCTTGAATAAAAGGAGTGTGGAATTCTTGCATCAACCCAGTTAAGAAAGCTAAGAAATAAGTCTATATAATTAGAAATGTGAGATGATTTTCTTTATTGGTTTCTAAATTATACCATTATGTACCTTACCAAACTGCAATAATGACTTTTTTCTTTTTTTTCATAACTAGTTGGATAGTAGTTTAGTTCATAAAAAACATACTCTAAGTACTCAAATTAATCTCCTATACCTAACTGCATATTGTTAGCAATCAAAGATGATTAGAGTTGCAATAATCTGTTTGCTATTGTGATATTACAGAATATGATAAACAGAAAATATTTTTCAGTTTTTCAGTTCTGCCAGTAGGTGGTACTAGTAGTTTCTAAATTTGATAATAAATGTCTTCAACTTGAGTATTACACTTTCTGTCACAGCAAGTAATGTGTTTCTACTCTACTGAAAATAACTTATTTATATTTGATGCACTTGCACTCAAGGGTACATTTTAATTCAGTTATTATTTCTTTCAGCGGTGGTGTCTGTAAAGTATCCTTTAAAATGTAGTTTAGAATTTGCGTGACAAATTATTACATCTACTAATTAGATTGCAATTGAAAGGTAATATTAAAATATGTTTTATAAAAGGTTCCCCCAGTTTTACAGCATTTGAATCTTCAAGATACAACTCAGAATTCATCTGGAAAATTTTTTAGCAATATTTGCTGTCAAGATTCAGAGGTGAGTAATTCAAGTAGTCCCTCTACTTCCTTTTTAATTCAATATATGGGCTGCTAAGTCTTGAAAAATTATCTGTTGTTTTGCTGTGTACATCTTTCAAACGTAAGGGTGTACCTGAAGTAAAATTCCTTTTTTCCCCCTACTTAGAGGACAGTCAGACCCAAATAGCTTTAGGGACAAAATAGTAATGCTTACAGAAAATATCAATGCAAGGCAAGGAAATTTCTATATTAGGCCAGAACACTTGAAGCCTGCCAACAGTAGCACTTCTGTCTTTGCTAGTGGGTGAAAATGGATCCCACAAAAAAATTACTTTGTTACAGGCTAGTTGCCCTTAATTGATTGAGTTAAATACCTCTGTGAAACAAAATAAATTAAACAGAATTTGATATTTCTTTTAGGAAGTTATATAATTAAAAAAGTAATGAGGTAACATTACCAATTTGGGTGGGATTGAAACCTATTTCTCTTGTAAATGTCAAATATTAAAAAAAAACAAAAACAAACAAACCAAACTCCAAGAATTACATATTGCAATGACATACCACAGTAACCTTCAAATGTTTGATTTGACTCAGAACTGTGGCCACCACGTCAATTGTTCTGTCAGTGTCATATTCATATAAACAATAATAGTTAAAATGACAGAAAGTGATGTTATTAGCAAGTACCCCTAGCTGTGTGATCAGAATTCATGATGACAATGTGAAGAGGTTATGGATTCCTAAGTGGAAAGACAAAAACAAGCTTATGTTCTTCTTTTATAGTATCTGTAATGTCTTTATCAGGAGATTTACTTCCTGTGTCAGACAGCTTTTCTGAATACTTGATATCAGTTCTTGGTTATATATTTTATGCCTTTTTATTGATAAAATCGGAGATTGTGTTCAAGTTGTCTGCTTCTAGAGGTGTTTGAAAATATCTGGAAATGATATGTACTAAATTTTGGGTATTCTTTTGAATTTCATGTAAAATGACTGATCTATGATGAGTTACTTGTTTGCAAAACATTGTCTCTCTGCAAACTAAGATTTTTTTATTAGTTTTATTCTAATTTTCATCATTGATGATTATTGAAGGAAAGGAATGCCAAATTCTCTCAAGGAACCTCGTGGGACTTTATCTTCTCACCTGTTCATCTGTAGGCATTCGGCAGAGGCAACTGCTGTGGTTTACATTCATATATGGTAACCACTCCTCCTATTTTATTCATGAATGGTTTGTGGCCCGAGTTACAGATTTTGGAGGATTTAGAGTTATGAGTGATAAAGTTTCACTGATAAATAAGAGAATGCATGTAAGTGTTGAGATGAGCCTGGCTATTGCAGCCTTTCTTCTTGTCAAACTGAATATGCTGCAGAATTTCACAATGCATGGGGATGCTTATGCTTGTACTAAAAATATATTTGGCTGTAGCAGATAGGAGAATGTTTCATTATAATACGCACGTTAATTTTTTTGCATTTGGTTTTCAAGGTTCTTGATTGATTGTCACCAAGTAGTATAATAAGTCATTAGGCTGTAAAAGGCAGAAGTCTCGAATACTGAATTTCAGATAAGTAATTGACTCAGAAACTGAAAGGGCAGTGGTTGTGGTGTGATGTTATAAGATTTAAGTATGACAGTCACATTTAAATACAGGGTTTGGTCCTTTCTATGACAAGATTTGGGCAATGTGGTATGGAAACATGAAAAATGGAACATCCTAAGGAACATGGAGCAAGATCCTTCCCTACATAAGTGCCTATCAGGGGTACTCAAGCAGCAAGAATTAGTAATCTCTGTGCTGTGAAGTTAGAAAATGAACAAGAATCTTGAATACTCTCAGGGCACTGAGGGCACCATCAGTCCTGACTGATCCTGCACAACCTCTTCAGGGCTTCCCATACCCTGTCCATGGTCCAGGTCCCCATGGCAGCCCCCCAGAGCCCAGCCCAGCCTCAGCCTGTTCCCATCCCACATCCTCAGGCAGGTGCCTAGTGCCTGGGGCTGCCCTGGTGTCCTTGGCTGCCCTGCCCCTGGATCATGAGTGGGACAGGCCAGACAGACCCTGACAGACCCTGAGGAAGTCTCCCCAGCTCCTGAGCCCTAGGGAGACCCTGGCCTCTGCAAAACTCCAGGAAGTACTGAGAGGCTGCAACAGTCTCCAGCCTAGGACTTGGGCAGAACCATTCTGAAGTGAAACTCAATTTTTGAGCATATGATTTCACTCCAAGTTTTTAATATTCAGTAAAATAGAATTTGTTTAAACTGCAGTTTGTAATGGAAAAACTAACTAATTCTTTCATTTAATGGCTAAATTACTGAAGATCTCCATGATGTTTAGGGCTTTTTTTGAGACATTGAGGTTGATGTGATATCTGGATCCTATTTCCAAGTCTCATGCTATTCCAAAGTTGAGCCAAAGCTGACTAAATGAATCACTGCTTAAAGATAGCTGGCAGCAACAGAAATTCAGGCAGCAAGATTCATTTAACACATAGATCCATAATAGCAACGCAGCCTGAGTCATGCTGACTATTATATTACATCAGAAAATTCAATTATCTGTTTGGTTCCTTGCTGTTTTCCCACCATAAATGGATATCTGTATCTATACACACATATGTATAAATGTATATAATATCTGTGTGTCTGCTTATATACCCACGTTTTCATCTACAGACAGCTATGCACTGATACAGAGTATCCTAATACATGTATTGATATATGAGTGTATATCTCTAGATAATAGCTATAACCAAAAATGGTTTTGTGCCAAATATGCAGGAGATTGTCTCTATGTTTATACCTAGATATATACATCTGCAAGCAGAAGAATCACTGCAAATATTGTGCATGGATTGCTACTAATTTAAGAGGATATTCAATGCCCTTGAATCTGCTGCAAAAGGGCTGTTATTCCAAGCAGCCTTTAGGGGAGCTTCTAGGATCACTAAATGCGGATGTCTTATTTAGAAGGGAGCATTGTGTTGGTATTATTTTTTTAAGATTTATTCTTTTGTTGAAAAATAAAGACTTAATTTCTAAATTGATTTGAATATTTATTTCTTTTTTAAATTTAGACAGCATACTAGAAAACCAGAGCTAACAAATTTACGATAAATATGAATGCCTTGAAAATCTAAAACTATCATTTTTGAAGACTAGTCACAAGTACATAAAAATACACCTGCTTTGTTGTAGAAAACCCTTGTCAGAATACACACAAATAAATTTAAGGCAGCAAGAATGTCATTGAGAATAAGGTTCCATCCTGAGTAGTAAGAGTCATGTAAAATTCTTTGCTTAATCTTTTAGGAGTACCTTCCCTGACTCTAAAGCCTAGATTTACTTTAAATGTTTGGAAAAATCCAGCCTTAGTATTTAAAAAGTCTTTTAAATTAAGAAAGTAAAAGGCATTTATGCTTAAAACCTTTTTAGTAGAGTTTATTTGTTTATACTTACTATAGTTCAGGTCTATGAATTTGTTCTCTATGGATTGTTATGCTAAAATTTTATGTTCACTTATTTTCTTTTATCACAATGTTTTCTCTTTTCCATCCTCTCTAAAATAAGAGCATCAATCTCTTACCTTGTTTTCTATTAATGTATTCCTTGTTTGTCCTTTTCAGCCGGAGACTAATTCTGTTTCAATTGTTTAAAATTACATTTTAGAAAAATATTGTTTATATGCATTGAGAAAAAACGTAAGCTTAAGAAAGATAAGGTCACTCTGGTTCTCAGAAGGAAAGTAATGATGTTTGTAGGAGCTGGTATTGTGAGCAGCTCTGTTTAACCTCTATGTGGGTGACATGGACAATGGAATTGCAGCCTCACCAAGCTTACCAATTGCACCAAGCTGTGTGGTGGACATGTTGGAGGAAGGGGACACTGTCCAGAGGAACCTGGACAGACTTGAGAAGTGGGATGATGCATACCTCATCAAATTCAATGAGATGAAATGCAAGAGCACCTGACAATCCCAAGCACAAACACAGGGTGAACAGAGAATGGATTGAAACCAACCCTGAGAAGGTCTTTGGTGTGGACCAGAAGCTCAACACAACCTTGTGTTTGCAGGCACATTGAAATCCAGCTGTGTCTTGGGCTGCATGAAAACGTGCATGATCATCAGTGTGAGGGAGAGAATTGTCTCCCTATAAGCCACTCTGATTTACACTCCCCTCTTAAGACTGCTGCACTCAGCTCTAGAGCTTTCATCATAAGAAGGACCTGGATATCTTCAAGTGAGTCCAGAGAAGAACCATGAAGATGTCAGGGGGCTGGAGCACCTTTGTGAAGATAGGCTGAGAGACTTGGGTTTGTTCAGTCTAGAGAAGGCTCTAGTGAGACCTTCCAGTACCTTCCAGCATCTAAAGGAAGGCTACAAGAAAGAAAGCTGGAGAGGGACTTTTAATAAGGACATGTAGTGATAGGGGGAATGGCTTTAAAATGAAAGAGAGTTAAATGTAAGTTAAAATGAAAGAGGTTAAATTTAAGGAAGAAATTCATTACTGTGAGGATGGTGAAACACTGGAACAGATTGCATAGAAAGTCGTGGATGCCTCATCCCTTGAATGTTCAAAGCCAGGATGGATAGGGCTTTGAGCAGTGCGGTCAATTTGAAGGTGTCACTGTCCATGGCAGAGATGTTGGAACTAGATGATCTTTAAGGTCCCTTCTAATCCTAACCATTATATTATTATAGGATTCTATGATAGGAATATTAAGTTTAAAACCACATAACTTATTTTTAACTCCTGAAAAAGAAAGTAAAGGTAGAGTAGTGCAGTTCAGCTTTGCAGTATTTGTTTACATGTAAGATTTATTTATGTAAGTAATACCCTTAGTTAAAGGATATCTGATTATGAAAAACTGTAGACAGGATTTCATTGATAAATATTAGAAAAAAACCTTTAAATTGCTTTTGGTTTGGTTTACTCTTTTTTTCAGTGTCAACTACAATATTTTTTAATGCTTCTTGAAATATTATCTAGCTTCATGTACTTCCACTATACTACAAATGGTTTTCTTATGTTGTATAATCATATTGTAGAGTACATTTAAAGTCAGAAAAATGTGTAAACATCTACTCAAGTGAACTCAAGAGGTCTGGTAACGTTTAAATTCTGAACATGAACTTAACTGTTGCTACATATGGAATTTTTCTATAGTAGACCTATTACAAGGAGACCAAAATCTGTTTGGATAATTTCTCCATAGCACTTTTATATTATGTTTTAGTATATAAAAATTCCTTAATGGTACAGTTTTTAACTTTCTTGTAGAAATAAACTCTTCAAAATCTTGGACATAGAATTATGTTATGAAAAATGCATTTATTCCAAGTTAAAGATTTTTAACTCAATCAATAATTAGTTCCTTGGTATTAAAGTTATGTTTTTTCTACCTAACTATAAGCAGACCATTAATATGTTATTGTGAATACCCAAGAGTAAACAGTGTAGATTCACTGGGGATTACAATTAAAAATATTTCCCTTTTGTATTGAATTTTGGTCAATGAATAAAACATTCTTTCAAAAAAAAAAGAAATGTGTTCTGTCTTTGAAGAAATTAGGAGAGAGCATGGCAAGCAGATCTGATGAACAACACTAGCAGAGCTTAGGAATGCAGTTACATTTAAATAATTAGTATAAATATTTTAACAACATTATAATCCCTTTATCATTCCCAAAAAGTCATGCAAGATCAATGGACTGAATGTACAAAAAAACCTCAGCAAAATAAGAGCATGCTTTGTTTTTGACCTGCACTATAAAAATTTTATGAGGTAAACACATTCCATAATCTTGGCTCTGGCTGCAGAGAGTCTATTGCTGTCAATGACTACTAACTTGAAGAGGACACAATGAAAATCTAATTATATAATACAAGATTTTTTTTGACTTTTGTTCTTTTTAAGGACAGAACTGCCAATTTGCGTGTTTTCATCTTAACACTACTTAGATCCCAAAGCCGAAATCCACTTTTAAGTCAATACTTCTGCAAACGTCACGTATAATGCTTCTCTACTTGGCCAAGGCAAAATAGGGGATTTAGGTGGATTGTTTTGGATTTCCCTTTTTTTTCCCCCTGAGAAGAATCACATCCAAATCCAGATATTTTGACATTTCTAATAATAGTTACATGTTTTTACTGAAATAATTAATTTTCATAGGCTCTACTAGAATACATATATGTAAGTACAGCTGTGGTCTTTGTTATTTCTGCAGGTAAGATTACAGCCATGGACTTCAGAAGGGCTAATTCTAGCCTCTTCAGGGATCCTCTCTGAAGAATCCAGGGGAGGAGGCCCTGAAGGGACCTTGTAGTCCCTTCAAAGAAAGCTAATCCCTTCCAACCTGACCCATTCTGTGGTTATTTTAGGACAATTTCTCTCTCTCTGAGGGATTGACAAACAATGTCTTTCCATAGGTACCACTTGAACATTAGAAGTCTGTAAGTGCAGTAATCCATGTGTAGTCAAAATTTTTGTTCAATTTAGTCAGTCACAGAGACAATTGTCTCAAAAACATGAGTGACAAATTTTGATGGCTTTGGTTGGGAAAGAATTCATTTTCTTCATAGCAGCTGGTATAGGCCTTATGGTTTAGGTTTGTGCTGAAAATGGTGTTGACAATTCAGTGATGTTTTTGCTATTGCTGAGCACAGTTTACACAGAATCAAGATCTTCCCTGCTTTTCATGTCACCCCATCAGACAGGAAGGCTGGAGGTGCCAAAGGAGATGGGAGGAGATACATCCAGGACAGCTGACCACAACTGATCTAAGGGGTAGTCCAGACCGTATGGTGTCAGGTCAGCGTACAAAAGATGGGGGAAGAGGGAAGGAGGGGGAACTTGGAGTGATGGTGTTTGTCCCCCACACGTGACATGTGATGGAACCCTGCTTTCCTGGAGATGGCTACACTGCTGCCTGACCATGGGAAGTAGTGAATGAATTCCTTGTTTTGCTTTGCTTGCATACACAGCTTTTGCTTTACCTCCTGAACTGCCTAATCCCACTTTTACTCTTCTGATTCTTTTTTCCTATCCAGCCAGGGCAGTGAGTGAGTGAGTGAGTGAGTGAGTGTCTGTGTGGGTTTTTTTTCCAGGTGGAGTTAAACTATGGCAGAAATTAAGAATAAATTACATATAAAACAAGAAATTAATGAGAATAGGTAGCCCAATTATTATACATTAAATGTTAAACTTTTTTCAGGATGCATACTTGTGCTCCCTATGCCTAAGAGGGGAAGAAAAAAAAGTAAAGAAACCTGCATTTTTCTTCCTGGGAGGTATTACAGAAGAACAAGTGAAGCGTAAAGTACTTATGCTGTAGGAGCCACATACTGTGGCAAGGCACAGAAGATTCTTAATTGATTCAAGTAGGAAGCAGGCTAAAACAGTTAAAAAGCATAGCTTTTTCCATTTAGCTGATGGTTTTTTTGCCTTTTTTAAGGCACCTGAATTTTGTTTAAGTACATAACAAAAAACTGCCAACACCTCATTTCACGCTGCATTTGTAAATGACTTCTTTAAGGCCAGAAATAAGTAGCTACTTGTTAGCAGAAATCTCATTTAGCTGTCAGTAAAAAAGTATCCTAAGAGCATCTAATAAAGTAATAATATTGAATAAAGTGCTTAGAGCTTCTGCATGTAAAATAAGATTGAATCAGGCACGATGCTTAACAATCACTCAGTACCTATTCAGAAGTTTACAAATGCATTTAGAAGAAAAGTATCTAAGTACTCTATGAACTAAAGAAAAAAGACTATTATGAAATTTGTAGACTACTATGAAATAATGGAGAGTAAACATTTTCTCATCAGTTATTTGTGTTTTTGGCAGATTTCTTCATATTATTTATTAAAGACAGGTCCTTAAACAGTTAAAATATTGTCTAATGATTTTAGTATTGTTGATTATTTATTATTTAGTATTGTTGATTGTTCAAAAACACTGCTTCATTTGCATTATTTTAGTTATCACATATATATCATTATTTATTTTTTTTCAATATTGTTTTAAGGTATCAAAATATTTATTTCCAGCATGAAAAAAAAGAAAGATTTGAGGTTATGACAGAACAAGAACAGAGTTGAAATTTTAAATTTTCATGGCACAAGAACATGATTTTACATCCTGCTCTATCATATACCTGTGGAGTTAAAATGACATCCACTTTCTGATTTTGTGAAATAAAAGCTTTCTTATTTTGTCCTGTTTTCAATACAAATGGATACTTTTCAAATTTTTTCCTAATACTTTTTCTTGAGTATGTTAGTCTTTGTACCTTTTCCCCTTATCTCTTTTGTGATGTGCAACAAAAGCATGGTTTCAATATCATAGCTCTTCAAAATTATTCTTATATCACATACTATTATTGAGATTTCACTTCCTGTTCCCAGTTGACACATCATGGCCAGTCTCCATCACTTCCCAGTCAAATTATAAAATATGAATCTATTAAATTTCTCTAGTTGTTTACTTAAGCTTATTAAGAACTATGTCATTATCCTTCTTCAAATTTCGACCTAAAACCTTCTTTGTCTTGATGCTTATAATAAACTTGTCAGCATTCAGGTTTGTAATAAGCTAATGACATTGACTTTCATATTATCTTCTTTTATTATTTACTTGCTTCCTCCTGTTTCTATCTCTGACAAAGTCTCAGGTCATAGTGTTATCAGTTTTTGGTTTATACTTATAAAGGATTTTGCATTAGAGATTGTGGGGTTTTTGATTGGTTGGTTGGTTGGTTATCTTTTGCTTTTTTTGTAGAACGATCTTTATTTCAAGGAATACAAGCGTCATGGTTTAACCCCAGCCAGGAACAAATCCCTACATAGCCACTCACTCACTCCCTCAGTGGGTTTGGGGAAAGAATCAGAAGGGCAAAAGTGAAAACGACAAACTCGTGGTTTGAGATATAGACAGCTTAATATGGAAAGCAAAAATTGCACACACAAAGAAAGAACAACAAGGAATTAATTAACCTTCCCTTGGGCAAGCAGGTGTTCAACCATCTCTGGGAGAGCAGCACACATAATGGTTACCTGGGAAGACAAGCATCATCACTCCAAATGCCCTCTCTTTCCTCCTTCTTTCCCTCACTTTATGTACTGAGGATGAAGTCATATGGTCTAGAATTTCCCTTTGGTCACTTTGAGTCATCTGTCCTGGCTGTTTCTCCTCTCAACCTCCCAAGCCCCCCAGCTTTCTCACCATCATGGCAGTATAAAAAGCAGGCTCTTTGTGAGCAATGCTCAGCGATAGAAAAAAACATTTATATATCATCAGCTCTGATTTAAGCACAAATCTAAAATACAGCCCTGTACCAGCCACTGTGAAGAAACTCTACCCCAGCCAAAATCAGCACAGCAAGTCTAGTCCATAATAAGTTTCTTCACTACCCAGCGAAATTGTTACCATTTGAAGACAACTCATTAGCTACAAAAACTTTATCCACATAACAAGTCTGCATTGCCAAGAAAAACTCTTTGAAATATGAATTTTCATCTAGAAAAGTATTGCATTATGTGCAATGTTTGTGTCAACAACTCATTTTACATAAGAAAAAAGAAAACTAAAAAAGAAATACATACTGTAGGCAAAATGCCGCTTATATGTTTTTCATTATCATGTGACCTTCTCAGCTGAAAGCTGAGCTGAAATATTAAGCATGTTAATAAGCTGCTTGGAAAAATGTGGATATGAGTGTTTTCACAATATTTTGAGGCCCTTATCTTTCATAATCACAGCAATACCTTTGTACTTCGGTACCATTTTATCGTCTCTTTTCCTAGAAATTTTTGAAGCTGAAAAAGCTCCAAGCAAATAATTTGTGTAGTTACAGCATGTAAGTGTGGGTCTGTATTTCTTTGAAGTTCAAATATGAGATGCCTCATGTTCTTTCTGAGCCTTCTTTTTTTTGTTCTTCTTTGACAGTATTACAGAGCAAAAGTCCAGGGGCATGGGAGAAGACCGTGGATCTGATTCTGTTGTCAGACATAGATCCTTGTACAGAGAAAAACTTAAGAAATCCTGAGAAATAGGAAAGGAGAAAAATGCCTAGATTTTATATGGGTAGCTGAACCTTCAATTTGCTTGGCAGACCACAATACCTCTTGGAATATTATCTGAGTTCCCTTGTTCAATCTAATGTGTCAATTAAATACAGAACATTAGAATAAGAGAACAGCTCAGGTTGGAGTGAACCTCGAAAGATCATCTGGCCCAGACTATTGTAAGAAAGGAATCTTAGTTTAGATTATCTGTCACCCTGTCCAATGACATCCTAAAAACCTGCAATGATGGGGACTCTACCATGTCCCTACAGAGATTTTTTCCCGGTGAATAGTTGTTCTCACTGAAAATATTCTGACTTATTTAAAGATAAAACCTCTCCTGGTGTGATTTGTATCAGGTGCTCCTTGTAGTCTCTGCAGCTCTTTGTGAAGATGAGAGCCTCCATTGTCTTTGTAGCCACCTTTTAAGTACTGGAATACTGTGATGAGATTCTCCTTGAACACTTTCTTCTCCATAAGAAAAGACCTAACTTCAGCCATTACCCATAGAGCAGAGTCTCTAGCCCTTTGATTATTCTGGTGGAAACATATCAAGCTATTCACCCAACTAAACTATTCACACCTATATATTTTCTGATCTCCATAGGATTCTTATTTGATCACCAAAATAAAAGATACGAATATTACCCCAGGATGAATTCAAAGCCTACAATTCTCATAGCCTATACTGGCTTTTGAAAGTGCTGCTTTCTTGCTATATGCACGTACAAGAGAGATTCAATCCAGATTACCTTGATCCCCTAGATCCTCTCTCACGCTTTTCCATGTTCTATTAAATGCCTGTTAATGTTTTAATACCTAATTGTTACACCAAAGACCCATCATAAAACTAATCTATGATGCAGATGTCACAGAAATTGCTGTCTGAGAAGAGGGGAAGGAACAGGAAGTTCATTAACAAGGAAAATAAGTAAAGAAAAAAGTAAAAACTGTAACTAATGGTGCTGCCAAAGCAGTCATTGTAGCTAGAGCTCTCTAGCAATGAAAAAGATATGACAAGAGATTTAAGAGAAGATAATCTTTTTTTTGTAAAGGCAACAGAAGTTGCGGAACAGAAAGTTGCTTGATAGATATTTCTAGACATATGTACATAAATACTTATATATGTGTGCAAGAATATACATGCATGCATATATATGTACATACACAGAGCAAGGTGCTATGACATTTTACTCAAGAGAATTTAAAAAGATTACACTTGAAAAAGTAAATAAATTTCATATATACATTTTTAATAGGAAAGAGAAAAATGACTGAAACATTAGAGCAAATAAAGGTCTTAATCTGAGCAGACAATTTTGGAGAGCTTGTGGAATTCGTAGCCCAATTTACCTTAGCATAACTACCCTGAGTTTCAAAATATTGACTGTCGAGTCTAAATGAGCTGCCTTGGATATTCTTCTAGTAAATGGAGACAGGTACTTTAAGACAGATGTCACAACTCATATTTTAAAAATTTATATGGATGCCATCCCGTCTTCAAAATTTTTTTGCAGAACATTGAGATTTTAAAAACATTATTTCAAGTCAAAGCTATTATCTATGTCACATAAAGCAAGTGCTAAACTTGATAATTGAAGAGCCGAATTCAGAACTCAATTAAAATATTTAATACTACAAAATAATAGTGTTTAAAGCTTAAAAAAATATACAATATTGCAATAAATTTCATTAAAAATGCTATGAGTTGAAAGCCTGACCAACAACAAGTTTCGGTTTAGAAAAAATAAACTATGATAACACTCGAAGTAGAATAACTTGTGAGTTCTGAAGAACAAAATGAAATTAAAAGATGAGCAGATACTCTGGAGCACTTAAATCACTTTGCAGATGATTAAAACAGTTGCAGTTTTTTGAGTACAACACCATTATATATGCATAATGGTGTTGTTGTAAAAAGCAGGAGCCTTCCATAAGTTATTCCTACCTATGTGGTGTTCATGGCTCTGAACAGATGAAGAAATCAAGAGACAAATATGGCTTCCAGCCACAAAAGAATAAAGGAAGTTGGCATGGAAAATTATCCTCTAGATACTTTAACAGAGAAGGCAATGAAAATTCCAAAGGACAAGACAGTAGTCAGGAAAAGACTAAAACTGAGTTATTTGAAAGATCTGGAATAGAAAAAACTTAGTTGAACTACTTCTAATTGCAGAGTAAGAAGGCTTGAATGGTGTTAACAGTTCTGCTGTCATCATTATGAGACTGTGAGACCTAGGTGAATATATCATAATTTGCTTAATTTTCTATGTCTTTTGCATCTGTATTTTAGTTTGCTTCCTGCTAGAGTACCAAGGCAAGGATGGACTGAAGACTGAAAGCTAAGCTTCCTCTTGACAAGTAAAAAGGAAATATGTGTTGTATGGGGGACCCGACAGGTACTGATGTCTTAAAATTTAGTTTGATTTTCTGGAAGTTGATTGGCCTCTATGGACAATAAAACTTGTCACTGATACTTTTCATCTGTTCTTTTCTTAGGGTTTTCTTTCACAAACAAATAATTTATTAAAACTTGAATAGATTTTCTAACTTTCAACCAAAAATTCAGATACATTTCCAACTAAAATTAGGCTATTTCAATACTCTGTAGATACCTACGTCTAGTTCTTAAGGACCTTTCCCTGATGTGAGATACCTCACTACTTTCTAATAACGAACTGTGGATACCACAAACACTGAGGCATTCAGTGAAGTAGTTGTATATAATCTCAACAAAATGCAGAAATTGACAAAGGTCTATTCCAGTTATGTTACAGGGAAATTTTGCTTAACTCCACATGAGAAAAAAAAATATATTTTTCTAATAAAATGTGTAAGAGTAACCCATAAGAAAATACTCACATGTATTGAATAATTAGTTTTATATTAACAATAAATATATTTTAAAAAAAAGAAAAAAAGAAAAGAGAGATAGAAATGAGGCCATAAAACACATCCTGGTGAGTACAGTAACAAAAATGTCCTGCAAATAAATTGGGGCACAGCAGGAAGAACTCTGTGCATAAGCAGCAGGCTCCTAAAATTGATCATCTGTCTTGCTGAAAGTTAATGGAGCTCTCTCAATATAGAAACAATATAGTCAATCATGCTTCCTAGTATAATTAACTACTGACTAA
>VWZV01003806.1:95306-122690 GCA_013397155.1 Irena cyanogastra | reverse complement strand
GGTTTATTTTATTTTATTTTATTTTATTTTATTTTATTTTATTTTATTTTATTTTATTTTTTTTATTTTATTTTTAGTAGCATGGGACAATGTTGTAAAGAATCAGTCTTGAAGTAGTGATAGTTTATTATCAATATTTTCATTATATTAAAATAGCATGGGAAAAGGACAGCCAATCAACCAGAAAGCAAAAGCCTGAATAAGTTTTCTCAGTTTCAGTGATTAACAGCAGAGATGATAATACAAATACCAGTTCAAAATACCGAGCTTTAGGAAGAGCTAGAAAGGCCAGAGGCTCAGAGGCGATGCTGGTTATACATCAGCAGAATGTTAAGCTTTAATCAGGAGCCAGTACTGTGAGGACTGTTAGCATTTTGGATTTCAAGACATTAAGGTCAGACTTACATTTTCCTGGTAAGAAGATAAGAAAGACAGAAAATTCCACAGTAGAATGATGAACGTACCCTCCTTGTAATGGCATATAAACATAAGTTGTGTGTGAAGTATCAGCATTGCTCAGGGTATTGATTGATTAGCCATGAAAATGCGAGAGTGAAATTTACCAAAGTAGTTAAATGTCTTTTCTGAGATATTATTTCTCACTATAGAAAAAGTGAGTGATCTCATCTTGTTACTGCCTATGTCCATGACTGAAGCAGGAACATATATTTATTTTGTATTATCAGCTAATTACAGATATGCATCACAGCTTTACAATAAGAAGAAAACAATGATGGGAGAAAAACCTTATCAGCTAGCAGACTGCACTGCAGAAGACTTGAAGAGCTCAAAAGTAAATATAAGCTAAAACTGAATAAGATATGATACAGAAGTCTGGTTTTGATTATATAGGATGCAGCCATCTTCTTTTTCAGAACCAAATATCTGAGACTGAATATCTAAGAAAGCAGGTTTCTGAAGCCATAACAATATCTACACAGCTGAACAGCTGAACACAGCACTACAGGTTATGTTATCTATTCTTTTTTCATAGAATAATATTATTTCAACTAGTTTTATTCTTGTGTCCTACAAAGTTCCCAACGGAAAGGCAATTTAAGTCACTAGAAGATAAATTTATATACATATTAGCTATAAACACTTAGAGTTTCATAAAAGATGGTACAAACTTTGAAAAGGTCACACTTCATACATTGCTACTTCATAAAGCATTTTATTTTGTATGACTTCCAAAAAGGNTTTATTTTGTATGACTTCTAAAAAGGGAGCATTACTCAATAAAAACCTAAAAATGTCTAATCCAATTTTGAAAATCTTAGAGAACTCTTCAAGTATTCATCATTAAGGCAGATTTTATGATTGGACTAAAGTTTATTTTAGAGACAGTTTATAGCCAATGGAAATTTTATTAATGACAAGGAAAAATTTCTAGGTAGTGTATGAAAAGCAATTATTTTTGAGACAGTATAAGTTTTATGACATAGTTTTTGTTCGTTTCCTTGTTCATTCATTTCTCCTAGTGATCTTGAAACACATATCCTTCCAAGGACTTCTTGGATTTCTAGTTCCTCTAACAAAACTGGAACTCAAAGCCCTGAAAAGTTACCTAAGGACATAAGGAAGGCATAGCTCTCTGAGAAAATGTGGGAGAGAATTCCTAGCTTTTAAAGTCCTTTTTCTTGACTTCAAAAAGAAAAGGAGAAAAGAAACCCCAACAACTTTATGTATCATTGGCATTAATAAATGATGTTTGACTTTTTAAGACTATCATAAAAGAAATTCAAGTTTCCAATAAAAAAGTAGTCTGAAAATTATAGAAACATTTTCTATAGTTTTTCACTAACTTTCTTCATTTTTGAGGTAAAAATTGTAGGTTATAAACCTAAA
Source organism: Irena cyanogastra (assembly GCA_013397155.1). Lineage (NCBI taxonomy): Eukaryota > Metazoa > Chordata > Aves > Passeriformes > Irenidae > Irena > Irena cyanogastra. The sequence goes on along the minus strand of VWZV01003806.1, from coordinate 120,842 downwards.
GGTCAAACCCACAAACTGAAAAGGTGCTGCTTTTTTCCCCCATGATAACTTGTGCTTCCTCTTCAAATGGCCTTGTGTAGTACTCGCTGAAATCACAAAGGGTTTTTTCATTGACTTCGCTGAAGAATGTTTGGGCCTTGAATTAGAATAAAAAGTAAACATGACAGGATATTGCTGGAAGAATCATTGCATTAAAAAAAAAAAAAGAAGAAAAGATTTTTCTGTCAAGGTAGAGCACAGAAAATTGTAAAACTTCTTTTAGAAAAAAACAGTGCTTAATTTGCCTTTCTCTTTAATTTTCTTCTGTTTGTACAAACATATTTCATATGTTCTCTGTCTGCATAGGTGTACTACAAGACTAATTATGTCCTCACATTAAATACCCAAAAAAAAAAGTCATGACCTTAAACACATAAACACCAATACATATCTTATTATGAAAACTGTTTATGTTGTATTTTGTCCTGAAGTGTGGAACTTCAGTCACACAGATTTCTAGGTAATTTGAATATGCCATTCCATCAATAATTATAAGTTCAGTTTCCCTACCCTTGAGGCAGTGATTCCTTTCAATTCAACACTAGCTCTTTTCGTGTATGTGTGTGTTTTAATGTACTGAATCTGCATTAGACTTGTTAAAAGGGTTTAAAAAATTATTCAGGGACAGTATAATGTTTTTAAAACCCTCTATACAAAAGCCAACTAAAGCATGCAAAGCTTTAAAATTTGAGTGACAGTGCAGTAGTGAATGTAGAATAGGTAACAGGAGGTCTCTGTTACAGAAAAAGTAGTGTTATGATTTAACCCCAGCCAGAAATTAGGCACCACACAACTATACCCTTATTCTTCTCTGGTGGGATGGAGGAGAGAATCAGAAGGATAAAAATTAGACTACTTGTGGGTTGAGATAAAAACAATGTAATAAATAAAGCAAAAACCACCCACACAGGCGAAGCAAGACAAGGAATTCTTTCACCACTTCCCACAGGCAGACAGGTTTTTAGAGACCTCCAGGCTCCATCAGAAGTAACAGCCACTTGGAAAGACAAACACCCTCACTTCTTCCTCCTTCACCGAACTTTTTATGTTGAACATGATGCCATATGCTATGAGATCTCCCTTGGGTCAGCTAGGGACAGCTGTTCCTGCCATGTCCTCTCCTAAATAATTGTGCCCCCTCCCTCAGTCTCTTCACTGGTGGTGCAGGATGAAAGGCAGAAAAGGGTTTGAGTCTGTGTAGGCACTTCTCAGCAATAGCTAAAGCATTCCTGAATTATCCACACTGATTACAACACAAATTCAAAACAGCTCCATACAAGCTACTCTGAAGAAAATCAGCTCTATATCTGTCAAAACTACAGGACAGGTTTTTCCTAGGGAACCAGTTTTTCATCTTACAGCAAAATGCCAAAATGAAGCATAAATGAAGCTGCAGAAGAAGCTATGGGTTCTTGAATCTACTGAAGTGCAAAATGAGCTCTACATGGCAACAGTGGATTTGCGTGATTCATTTGAGGTGTTCAGATAGTATCTTTTAATGAGTGATATCACAAACAAATTAGGTCTGCTATAAACAACTGTCATTGCATAACAGATCTAGACACAATAGACTCTATGAAGTCAAATTAATTCATTAATTACTGCTCATTTGTAAGTGAATGGATACAGCAAGTGCATGGTTACTATATAATAATTCTGTCAAATGTCATTGTAAATGTAACTGTCTTTTTAATCATAAGCACCTATTTATGGTACTATCATAAGCTTTGTCCAAAATGTAGGACTGGCTATGCAATCTAGTCACACATCTTGGCAGGAAGAATGAATATGATCTTTGGCCTTCATATTTATTCCTCAAAGTACACCTATGACACCATAATGGATATATCCCTCACCATGCCCTGACTTCAAATGCAAAAATAATTAATTTGGAAAAAAAAGTCAATTAACGCAAATGAAATTCAGACAAAACAGACTGTAGCCTATAGGTGGCAAATCACTGCAACTGTGAAGGAAATGAGAAAAGAAAAGTGATATACAGCTGTTCAAGACAGGTCATTTTGTAAACAGATAAGGCCAGAACTCAGCATCTTCTCTCTATTGCAGCAGATGTTCTACTGTTAGAAAAAGGCATTTAAGTGTAACAAGCTGTCTGCAGTCACAGTCGACTGGGGTTTGGGTTAGTTTTCAGACATAAGCCTCTCATGGCAGCCGAGACACCATAGAGTATACAAGATTCTGTATGACTAACTGTAATGACACAGGACTAGAGGAAATCTGAGGCTTTGCAAATTGGCAGCTAGGGGACATCCTGTAGAACCTACAGCTCATTAGATGCCTAAGCTTAGGTAACTGAATCACACTGCAGTATCCAAACATCTCTCTGACAAGAGATGCTGGTTTTTCTAGCAGAGGATAATAACAGAGAAGGTCTCTCAATACGGAGTGGAACAGGTTTCTTGACAGGGAAAGAAGAAACTGAGCACAGTGTGTGATTATTCAGTCTGTGAAACAACTCTCTCTGCCTTATCTTATGCTACAAATCTGGAAAGCAAGAGGTTTGTTTCCCCAGGGTGTTACCAGGGCCTCTGTAGTGTTGTATATTGTGCTGAGGAAGAGGGAGAGAACAGGTACATTGCAACTTCACACAGAGAGATGCCAGAGCATTGGCATATTCTTCATCATGGGCAAACGGTACTATGTACTTCATCACTCATAGTTTAGTTGAAAGCTCTTTCATGGTACATAAAGATTTTACTGCAACAATATTGTTGTTTCTCTGTGGTCAAGAAATTAGTTAAACCAGCCTTGGCAACTAGTCATTCCACCTGAACATAAATTTGAGCATTCTAACATGGAAGAAAACAGTGTGATCGTTTTTTCCTTCATGCACAAATGCATGTGTATATATATATATAAGAATTTTCTTAATTTAAAAGCTCTTTCTTTCTTTTCCAATTCTAACATGTAAAACATAAAGTATTCTAAAATATTTTCCATTGAAGTAAGAGTCTGATGTAGAATGTCTGGCAGCAAAATGTTATTAACATCCATAGAAAAATGAAACAGCCAAACCTACTGTATTTAAAGTCATCAATATAATATATTCTTTTACTTCCTCCTATCCCACTCCAAAATTATTTTGTTACTTTTTTCATATAATTCTGTCTGTATTTGAAATGTCTTCATTCCTATTCTGTGCATTTATCTCATTCTTCTTTTGTCATCCATATACAGCTCTTCAATAGAAAACCAGGGTAATACCATGCCCGGACCATGTTGCTGGCAGCTGGCTCAGTAGGTTCAAAGGCCAGCTTCAAAGGACAAGGGAGCTTTTTTTTTTATTTTGAAGTGCTTCCAGATTCTTTCATTGGAACAGGAACACAGTAGGGTACCTCTACTTGCAAAACAGCCAGATACTGAATATACAGAATTGTGTCTGCAGACACAGTGGGCCTTATACAATCTTTGTATGTATGTAACTGTTGACTTCAGCAGAAATTGTCCTGGATTTGCTAAGTGTAAGCATATTCCAGTCCAGTGAGTTTATGAAGCACTTAGGAAAGGTGTCTAATATTCTTGCACCTGATTATTTCTTCCTTTCTCTTCATTTTCTCTTTTTACCCCTGTGTTATCTTCTCTTTGCTCTCCATGATCATTGTGGTTAAGAAAAACTTTACGGTTTTTTTTGTAATTGCAGCTCAGCAAGAGCTTCTCCTTCCAATCAGAAGCTTTGTCTGGATTCAGCCTTCACTCTCATACTACTGTGACAATGAGTATTATTAATGACATTTTTCCAGCAAGTCTTGACCTGAGACTCTCATCTTGACAAATCAATCATGAAAGAAATATTTTAAGGGGAAATAAATTTTAAGGGGAAATTAGTTTGTAGTGAAACTATGTTTTGAAGGGAAATACCAGAGAACTGGTGAGTTGATTTTTCACATATCATATTTATTCCTATGTATTTTTATTCCTTCTGTAATGAAGTCTGACTTCAATAATTTAAACTATATAACAACTCCACAAATTTGGACACCACTTCAGAACTGCTCTACTCTGAGTTAATTGATTACAGCCCCAAAAGCCACATTATTAGCAAAATATGGCTAATCATGGCTCCAATCACCTTTTCAGATACAAATAGAGTTGGATGAGTCACCCTAATGTACGTAGCTGTGAAGCTTTACCGGACGTGTGATCTGTTTTGAAGACAACAAAGCACTTCAGGACTGTGTCTTGAAGTGCTGTTACAGATTTAGTGCTCCTCATCATTTAATCACACAAGGAAAAAATGCCTTCTAGTTATATATCACTCCTTTTCCTCATGTACATAACTCGACATTCAGACTATATTTGCAGATTCACATATATATATATGTCCGCGTTAAAAATGGTAACAGTCAGCTTTGGTGGAAACAAACATACTGTGACATCAGCTACAACAGTCATAACTCACAGTTCAGTTGCCTTCCAGAAGCTATAGAAGGATGATTTTTTTATTGCACTTCACCTAAACCAATCTGTTTCAGTGATTCTACTGTGATGCACACACACATACACACACATATACACAATTGGGTTTCCATGCCAAGATTTTTGCTGGCAGGGGGGTTTCAGGCGTGACTTCTGTGAGAAGTCACCAGATACTTCCCCCACATCAGGCAAAGCCTGTTCCGGCTTCCTCCAGGACAGACCTGCTGGTGGTGAGAGCTGAGACAAAACCTTGGTAGCACACATGTGAACACATATTTGAGAAAATCTAAAAAATCTTGTGCAACAGCAGCTGGAGAGAAGAGCGAGAATATGTGAGAGAAACATCCCTACAGACATGAAGGTCAGGGAAAAAGGACAGGGAGAAAGTGCTCCAGGCACTGGACAGAGATTCCCCTGCAGCCTGTGCTGAACACCAAGGCAAAACAGGCTGTCCTCTGCAGCCCACAGAGTTTCACGATGGAGCAAATATCTACCCTGCAGCTGATGGATGATTACACTCTAGAGCAGATGGGTGTGCCTGAAGAAGGCTATGACCCCGTGGAGAAGGTGTGCTGAAACAGGCACCTGGCAGAAACTGTTGCTCTGTGCACAGGAGGTCATGCTGGTACAGATTTTCTGGTGGGGCTTGTGATCCTTGTTGGGGGTCCATGCTGGCTCAGAGAACTCCTGAAGGACTAGTTTAGTCAAAATTTGACTCCTTTCTGGACTCAGTAAACAATAAAATTACCAGAATCTTGTATCAAAGTTCAGTTTGGGGAAAGAGAAAGCCTAGGAGAGTTACTAAGTATCGTGTTGTTGCCTCCTTATGTCTTCTTGTTTCAGGCTCTTAAGCTTCTGATGGAATCAGCTCGCTTTTGGTGTAACACCAATTTAAATTACAAGCTGAAACCCCAACAATCCACAAGAATTTTTTGTTACCACTGTTCTACAGGATTTTCTTTTGAACTGGTCCGGAAGAGGCAAAGTAGTCTCACCTTGCTTCCCTACGTTTTCACCAGGTTTTATATAACTAAAAATATTGAACATTGGCTGAATAGCACTGTTTCATTTCTCAGCAAGTCTCAAATTCAAACACTTGACTGATTTTGAAAAACATAAGTCTTTATCTCAAAAGGAAAAGGGTTTTATTGGTACTTATCGAAGATGCAAATAGCAAACTAATCAAGAAAACTGATTTTCTATAAATTGTCTATAGGATTCATTATAGAAATATTTCTGATTTTTTTCTCAATTGTTTGAAGTTTAATTTACTTCCATTTCTTTTATTTTTATTACATTTTAGTCTTATTCTTTCATTTTTCTGTTCCTGCTTCAGAGTTTAATAGACATAAAAATGTCTTGGCTTTATATTTATTTTGTTGTAATTACGGACAAATATTCTTAAGCTTGTTCTACATATTTTGTAAAACTTTAAAGCAGCAAAGATACAGTTCCATTGTTGCTTTCATTTGCTTCTCATCCTAAATTGAAGAGTTTTGAAAAGTCAGTGGTAAAGGAGGGGAAAAAATAAGAGGAAAAAGTACAATCAAAAGACAATAAATTTTGATGAAATCCTGTGAAATTTAAAATATTTTGCAGGAAGCATTTCCAACAGGACAAAAACCCTAAAATGTTGTTTCAATACTGGCTGTTCTCACAGTTTTATCACCTTGTAAATCTCCTTCCCAATAGGCTCAGGGGGGTAGTAAAGTGCACAGTGTCCATATTTGCTCAAGGCAAATCCATCTAATTCAGCATTTAATCCCTGAGGGTGACAATACACAGATGTCTGCAGATGTCTTTGCATACTTTGGTGCTGAGAGACTGAGTTTGTACATCCTTGACAAGAAGGCTAAGGGAGATCTTACTGATGTCTTCTCAGCATGGTACAAAGGGCACCTTTCCTCTGAGGCACGCAGAAACAGGACAAAAAATAGTGAATACAATTTGGAACACAGAGAATTCAAATCAGATAGAAAGTAAAAATTTCTTTGTTTCTTTGCTGTTCTGTTGAGGTTTTTTGTTTGGTTTTATTTGGTTGGGTTTTTAACCACAAGGATGTTTAAGCAGCAGGTGTGAGCTTGCCGACAAAGACTGTGACAAAGCCTTGAGTTGTCTGGTCTGATAGGAGCTGCTTCAAATGAAGGAATTGGACTAAAGAATCTCTAGGGGTCCCTTTCAAGGTAAATTATTCTATGATCTGTGAATCTGTGGTTATTCCAGAAGCTGTACAAATCTACCACTTAGTGATGAACTGCTTAATTTCATTTCAGCTTTTCACATAACAAATTCATCTCAAGCCCCTAGACTTTTTGTCATGGTAAACAACCTGTATAAAGATATTCTGTAATTTCTAGTATCTTTCTAAACTATCTTTCTTCTGAACTTTAAAGCATCTTGAATTGCTCAATTGCTCCTCATGGAAGTTCTCTTTGATCATTTTTTGCCACTGACCTTTTTTTTCTTCTCATATGACTTGTTTTTGAGTGGAAGGGTATTATAGGCAGACAGAGTTTTTAAGGTGTAAGTACTACTCTGAGTCTGCTCTGAAGTAAATATGTCTCTTTATCGTCCATTCCTTCAGGGAGACTTCACTGACTTCACTGACTTTGTCTTTCTCCTTTTCTTTTTTTTCTTTTGCACTACTTAAAATGAAAATAATTTTGAATAACATATTTTTATGTGCAATTTCTTATTTTATTTTCATGCATACTTAATTTTAATTTTACTTAGAGCTACTTTAAGTTATTTATAACACTACTTCATCTGTCAAATTTTTTCTGCACTTTTTACTTCTTTTCTTTCTACAACTTTTAGAATGCATTGTGTAAACTCATGTACCCAGAAAAATGTGAGTACTGCTCTTGGAATTCATCTCTGAAAGAAAAAAAATTGCCTTTCATTCTTCTTTTACTTGCATGTTAACACCCACTCAACATCGTGGCAGCAAATGTTAGGTACATGTTAAGTTCAATCTGTCTCTTGCTTTAACATATTTTTAAGTGTTTATTTTCAGCAGACTTCTATTATTCTGCCTTGACAGTCAGTTTATTCTTGAACTTTTGTCTGTTAGTTCCACCAGTGGAAATATCACCTTCATCCTTTTGAAATGTGTGCTACCTACTCACCTTTATACATCAGGAGTTATTTTCCTTTCCTGCATGTTTTATTATCTTTTGATTCAAGTCAAGCTCTTTTCTAGGTCTAGATAGGAGGCTGTTTAGATACATATATTTTATAAGTTAACAAACAAATCATAGAAAAATATAAATCTGACAGAAAATACCTATCTTCTATACTTTTCCAAGGTAAACCTAGCCTGAAGCAATGTTCCTGCTTTTACTGAAACCCTTTTATGAACTACGAATATATTTGTGAAATGTATCCCTCATTCTTTTTTACTTAAATGTTATCAGTGATGTAGAACTGTGTCCAATACTTTTTCTGTTACAAGCAACTAAGAGCTGGTTCATTTTTCTTTCTGGCTGGACTAAGAACCAGTATTACGTCCAACTGTGTGCCAGATGACAAAGGCACAGAACCAATAGATCTTTGTATTGCACTAAACTTTTAAGAAGAAGTGTGCAGCAATGGAAATATGTCTCAGTCAGATAGACTTGGCAAACAGAAGTACATCAATCAAATTATCCTGTCACTGATTATGTTAGCTGCTGACTCTTTTTCATAAATTCTCCAAAAATATAACTATAAAGAAAAAGCAAATTCATAAATACTTTTTCAGAACTTCCTAAAATAGCAACATTCCCAAGAATCAGTTGTTTCATTCATTCCAAAATGAAATAAAAATTGTTGAAGTTGTTGATAGTTATGAAGATGACAGAATAATCTGTTACAAAGAAAGAACATCAGAGATCAGAGGTATCAGGGACAAGAGAGGATGAAGATATTTAGAGGTTTCCTATTTAGAGGTTTAGTTTCCTTTCATTGTAAACCGGAAGAATATTGTTGCAAAGTCTTTTGCTCCAAAATGTTTCTGTGTGAATAGATAAAAAAGGTCTAATAAAGATTATTAATCAGCTCTGATTTAAATGTGGACACATTATAGACATCAAATCAACTGGGGAAAACTAACATTTCACAAAGAGATAAATCTGAATATTTTAGATTTTGACTGAGGTGTTTATATGAATAAAGTACCTCTTTGCTTCTGGTCAGATAAATCCCATTTAAATGTTCATTATAATTTGGCTGAATTTAGAATTGAATGGAATAGGATCGCAGAATGGTTTGAGTTGGAAGGGACCTTAAAGATCACCTTGTTCCAAACTTCTTCCTACAGACAAGGATTTCACTCACTAGGTTGGATTGCTCAGGGCCCTATTCAGCTCGGCCTTGAACCCTTCCTGAGCTGGGGCATCCACAATCTCTCTGAGCAAGCTGTTGCAGTCCGTCACAGCCTTCACAGTAAAGAATTTTCTCCGAACATCTTTTGTCAGTTTAAAACCATTTCCCATTTTCCTGTCACTATCTTTCCATATAAAATATCCCTCTCCCTCCCATTCATATTACCCCTTTAGGTACTGACAGGCTTCAGTGAGGTCTCCTCAAAACCTTTTCATGTCCAGGATGGGCAACCACAACTCCTTCAGCCTGTCTTCACAGGAGAGGTGCTCCCCTCCTCTGATCATCTTCATGGCCTCCTCTGAACCCACCCCATGTTCTTCCTATGCTGTGGACTCCAGATCTGGACTCACTACTTCAGGCAAAGTCTCATGAGGGCAGAGGAGAGGGGAACAATCATCCCCCTTGACTTCCTGTTCACACTTCTTCTGGTGTGATATCTTTTGATATTGTAAGATTGAATATTATCTCTGCTAGTAGTAGACTATGTAATTATTAAATATGAGTTCTTTTTTCTATTAAACACTTCATAATTTATCACATTTAAAGCATCTCTTGTCTTCAGAGAACATCTGGATGAGGCTCCTAGTCATAGAGTTTAATTTTTAGTCCTGCAAGGAAGAAGGAACTGTGATCCTTACGGGTCCCTTCAAACTTGAGGTATTTGATGTTTTATGTCTGAGGTGTGCATCAAATTTCACCTACTGTCATAGAGAATCATCAAATAGTAGTTTGTTGGCAGGAGAATACAGTCTAAAATTTTTCTAAAAAACATAACTATATTGTCAATACTTTTTCAGACAAGAGAGTTTTTCAAGTATGGGCAGATGTTTTCATATAAAAAATTATTTTCTAAGTGTCTTCACTGTCAGTGATTAAGGTTTTACCTCAAGGAATGATACCTATTCACAGACCAAGCTGTAAATTGTAGCTCATATTCTACAAAATAACACCTGTAAGTACAAGATGGTACCCAGCAAGCAGTTTTTTAACCTACTTATTTTCCGATTCAAAGTTTCTGAAAAGGTTTGAAGTTCAACTAATAGTTTCCTGTTTGGTTTTTTGTTTGTTTGTTCCTTTGGGATTTTTTTTTGGTTGATATTTGTTTCTATGTACCATGAAATAAGTTATAAAACCTGACAGAGTATATTTTCAGCTGGAAACACCACTAAAACACTGTTGGAGAATGTTACACAGAAGACAGATATGTTCTTGGTTTTATTGACAGCTAAAGATGGTCCCCAGAGCATTCTTTTCATTGGACTGAATCTAGGATATGCTTCAGAACAAAGAGGCTGGCATTCTCCTCATAGAAATGTAAGTACATATTATAATTAATGTACTTTTCCTGAAGATAGAACTGATATCCTAGACTGATTTAGAGTTTAAATTATGAGAGTATAGAGATATACAAGGATAAAACATAAATTTATAATAAAAATAATGTTTTAGGTTTTTTTCTTTATGACCTGAAGATAATTTTAAAGAACCAAAAAACCCCATACTGAAATCTTTGCAAATTCTTAAATGTATATTAATAGAAATCAAAATAATATTATTTTTTATTTTCTCCAGTCTTTTGCATCTGTAATCACTTGCTACTACTATATTTTTTTAAATACACTATATGTTAACTCACTTATACTGTTTCTTCAATTGATGACTATATTTTCACATTAAGCATTATTATATTTACCTTAATTTCTGTATTTTTAATGAACTCCTGTTTTAAAATGGTTTATAATATTATTTAAGTTCTATAGGGGTTTTTTTAATGTTCTGTTGAATCTGAATAGAAATTTTGCCTTTGCACAGGCTTGGTTTTATAACTTGTCCCAGTTTAGCAAAACCCCTTATTTTAAAATACAGAATGAAAAACTGAGGCACTTTTCTACCTAAGGTTACTTTTCACACATTAAGGAATTTGTTTTCAAATAAGTTAATGAGAAGCTATATAATTTAATCTTGAATCCCTAATTAATGACATAAAACTTTTCTAGAATCATACCCTAAGTACTTATTTCCAAAAAAAAAATTATAGTAACTGATTTTTTTTTTTTGCTTTTGAATTATTTAGTATAGTATCTTCACTGTTTGATAAATTGCAACAAATATTTTGGGTATTTTGTATTGAAGTAGAGATTATTAAATTGCTACATTGGTTGGTTGGCTGGTTGGTCAGTTAGTTGGTTGGTTAGTTTTTCTGGGTTCTGGAATATCATCAACACTTGCAGTTAGTATAATCTAAATTTAATTTAATAGGAACATTAGACCAAAGATATCCTTTGATTGCATAGAAAAATATTTTAGTTTTATATCCTTATGTTCTGTATTTGCTTCTCTTATTGATAACTACACATTATCAACTTCTTTAGTTGAAGAAAAATAACTGCAATAGTTTTTCCTCTAAGATTTTACAATCAGTCTGCATTCTTTAGTCCTTGTACATCATGACTCATAAATAGTGTTTCCATGGACAGAACTACAATTGCATTTCTTCAAATTATCCCCTAAGGCTACAATCCTCAAAACTGACTTTGCTGTTGTCTGAAGTAATCTTGCAGGAAGCACAGAGAAATACAGCAGGATGACTCCAAATGAGAATCACAGAATCTTAGAATGCCTTTTCCTTTCTGATTTTTGTTTGCAAATGAACTGATTTCTTTATGATTAAATATTCACTGAGTAATATTCCTGAATGATTATCCATACAAGGAATGTTGAAAAAAATCTTGCTTTGCAAATCATAGCTGAAATTATGTGTATGTTACCATTCCTCATTACTAAATGATTAAAAATATTCAAAGGAGAAGAAAAATGGATATTGAGTAGCGACACTTTCGGCATGATTGTCCTTAATCTCCAATAGGAGTAAGATAGGTAACCACTCAGGCAAATATTAAGGAATATAATTACAGGCAAATTGATAAGGCAGCAGTCATATTATAAATGCAATTAAATGACATTTCACAAGATGCAGTTAATACCATGTAAAAATATTCATAAAAGTCGGGGTTTTGCTAGATTTGGACAAGTCACAAAACTAGGCTGTGCAAATGCAAAATTTCTGTTCAAACATCACAGAACATAAAAACTACGGATGAGAGTATTTAAAATAGCCTACCATGCAATATTACATAGATAAAATAAGAGGTAGAACTAGTCCACTAGTTCAGCACCTGGTTGTGTATCCAGCTTAGATTGGATATATGTAAAACAAATCACGTGAGAGAAACGGCCTTATACCAAAGTGTTCTCAACGGGACATGATTTGCAAAATAATCATTCACACTACAAGACATCTAAACAGATGTGTAAAGTCACAAAACCTCTGTAAATCTTTGGTACAAAGTTCATCCACTGTTGAACGCAATACCCATGAGAACTATATTTTGTCTTTTTTTTTTTAATTTTTCATTTTTCCTTCAAGGCATAAACTTAATTCCTAACAGCTTAGTGTTCCTGTATCTGCAAAAGTAAGCTAATATGCCACCTGGAAATCTATTGTGAAGGTTGATATTTTTCATACTCTCATAATTTTCATAGTCTGAAATTGCAATATGCTAATAAAATACTACCCTAGCTGGTGAAATGAATATTCTGTACCATATAACATCAAGCTTAGTAAAAAAACCAAAACCCAAACCCCCCAAAACCATGAGGAAAGAAGAAAGGTGGAATATTCAGATTTACGGCATTTGTCCTCCCAAGTAACCATTAAACGTGATGAATCCCTGCTTTCCAGCAGATGGCTGAGCACTTGCTCACTGATGGGAGGTAGTGACTGAGTTTTTTTAGTTTGTTTTGCTTGCCTGTGCAGGTTTTAGTTTTCCTATTACATTGTCTTTACCTCAATCCATTAGCTTCCCCACTTTTATCTTTGCACTTTTTACTGGAAGGGAGTGAACACGTTCCTGTGTAGAGTTTAGCTGTAGTTAATCCCCAACTATAAATATTATTACTGTTATTTTATTTGCATACATGCTACTGGTACTACAGTGAGCAGATGACATCTAAAGCAAAACTGAAATGAAACAAAATACAATTCTTTTAAGGGCTGTAGCATAGTTTTCATGGATAGGAAATAGCCAGTATAATTTGATCTAGTTTTTACTAAGGATGATTTGTGATAAACACAATTTTAGCCCAAATGCAGCAAAATCATATTGTAGCATCAGTAGAAAAATGTGCAGTTTATAAGCTGATCAAATTAACCCTTTCTGTTTAGAGATGAAGCTTGGAAGGTTTAGCTGGAGTGATTGTTCTGAGAATATCCTGGAAGCAGGTTTTGGAAGGGAATGGCTGCAGAAATTTAAGTATTGAAAGTGCTAGAGGAATCTGTGGAGAGCTGTGGGAGCTGTGATAGAGGAGCTGTGGCTTGTCAGGTCAGTGAACAATGAAGTACAGAAAGGCTGATGTCCTTTCAGATCTCTCTTCTCCCCCTTTCTTCCTTGTCTCATTTCCCTTCCTCCTTCCCCATGAATTTGCTTTTGTGCAGTGGTCTGTACTGACTGCATGGAAAATAATTTGATCAAATTTGTGTTAAATCAAAGCACAACCCTCCAGACAATATTTTCATAAACCTAGCACATTCTCCATTATTTGGTTGTTCAGATGGAATCCACTGATCTCGGCGAGAGCTGATGACAGGGTGTAATCAAAGCAGCATAATGTCATCTCCTCTCCAAACAAAAAATGCCATCACTGTGAATTGAAGGACTGTGTATGCTCACTCCAATAACCACTATGCTTACTAAGTTTCACAGAACCATTACAATCTCTGTGTGGCGGCAGAACTTGGGTGAAGTGATGAAATGTTTATCACTGAAGGTGAGTTATACAGTCTCTTCTCCTTATTCTTTTGGAGAATTTAGCATTTGAGAAAATACAACTCCTGATTACAGCTTACAGGCTGCCACACAATGAATTTCACAATATACAACTGTCTGCACTGCTGAGCTTATAACGCTTTGCATCCTATTTGCTTGAACTGCAAGTGTGATTCTGAGCTATTGAGGCGTCTGTGTACATGTCAGCACCCACATATTTATATTGTGTTCATTGCAACTCATTTCCACCCTGGCGCTCATACAATGCTCAAATCAGATTTTCCTTTGCAGTCAGCTGAACTTCAACACATAATTTTTTTTAAAAGTACCCTCAGGTTTAGGATTGAGGCATCACTACAGACAAGCTAATGGCAGCTAAAATTGTGGGATCACTTTAAAATGTCATATTCAACATATATTTTGAATGCATTTATAATTTAAGATGATTCAAAACTTAATTTTTTTGTTCCTCATAATATGAAAGGGAAAATTTCAAAGTATTAAAATTTGTTTATAAGATAAACTATATTGCAAGAGTTTTTTCTAATAATTGGGGATTGTGTGCTGGATATTTTAGCCTTTTTTGTTTGTAAAAATCACACTGTAGATAATTTTTTAGCTTTATATAAGATAAGAAATTGATTGAACTATTTTCTGCATTTAAAAATAATTCTAAAGCTAAAAAATTAAAGAGAGTTAATGTATGGAACCAAACAATGTATTATCCAGCTGATATGAGAAAGATAACAAATCCAAGTACAGCAAAGCAAACTTGTTTAAAGTGATTACCAGTTTGGGTTTGGTTAAATATTTTCAGAAATATAGTTATTGCAAAATTTTAGCTCCTTCTAATAGCAGTTTACCGTTCTTGTTGGGCTTTCATACATAATTCCAAATGCTGAAAATATATGACTTAATTTTTACATTCAAAGGAAAATTTAGGATCTGAAGTACGTGATGAATTTTATACTAACAGATCTACATGCATCTCACATAGTTTGTCTGGCAAATTAATCTCTCTGGTACTTCAAAAACATTTTGGAAAGCCTTCAGGTGAGAACTGGTTTTGAATGGGATAATTAACCTTGACAGTAATTTCTTCATATCAGAGCCAAATAGCAGTTGGAAAGATGTATTCACTTTTCACAGAGTGCCAGGTGCTTATGGCCTGGAAAGAGGCTATAATGTGTTCAAAAAATGTGTATTTCAAGCAGGCATGGAAAAGGGTTCCAACAGAGACTCATCCATCAAATTCCTGGAGAAGTACATGATTTACACAGGAGGTAATAGAGGCCCTGGCTGGATGTTTGTAGTAGGTTATTTTCAGTCCTAAACCAGTGTAAGTGATTGTTTCCTGAACTAATGCAATCAAACGATATAATTAGATTATCCTAAACACTTGTTTACATATTATTGGAGATTTTTTCTTAATTTCTTTCCATCTGAAAGAAAATGATGAATAATAAGGTTCTATCAGCTCTCAATCATAACTGTATAGGTAAATTTCTGGCAATGCAATCTGACAGACATATTTTTATGATTTTAGCAAGTCAAAAGCAGGTCTAAAATGACTTTTCCATGTAGTTCATTGCTCATTTTTCATTGAGTAAGTAGTATTCATTGCTTATATTAGTATTTCCATGGTGTGCATATATTTTAACTGCTTAAGTTTCCAATATTCAAATTCAAACTGGTTTTGTACTTTGAGTTGAAAACAGTTGTCTCACATGAAATGAACTGAGACTTTTAAAAATTACAAATAAAAATGCCAAAGGACACATTTCAAGTTTTCCACAGGGTAGTGATGCTTAGAATTTTTTTTCTAAGGCAACATGCAGATATGTAAAACATAAAAGGAGCAGAGCTAGACTCATGGCTAAGTGTCTTTGAAAAGACACTAATTTGAATTACCATTTTTTAAAAAGTTATTTTATTCACTTTGCTCTAAGTTTTCCTACTGACTGGTTTTTCAGACAAAAAATGGATGAGATTTCTTAAGATTATTAAGAAAGGTGATATAAATTAATTTTTCATCTACTAGCAAAACCTAGATGAGTAGAAAAAATGCACAGGAGATTTAAATGTCAATTTCAAGTCTATTTGGGAAAAGATATATTTTCTCTTTGACCTAGGCTGTTTTGTATTTCATGTTTGCCTACTGAATCCCAGTCACCAAAGTCTTGAAAGCCAGGAAAATTCTTTGCACTTCACATACAGTTGACCACTTCTCTGAATTCTGACAACTGCATTTGTTAGAGCTTTATAAAACCATGATGAGGGTTTAGACATTGCTTAGGCAACAGTGTTTTAGCTTCCTACTCTGTAGGAGCTGAATATCACCCTGAAAGTTTCAGTGGAACAGAGAAATTATCAGTGGGTAAACTGTGCCAATAAACTACAGTAGTAATTTTGGTTGCATCAATAGGAGAAAGAAGAAGTTCTGTTTTAAAAAAAATTTTAATGGATAAATGTAGTAGTCTGAAATAGCTTCTACAGTTTATAAGCTGTCCTACTGATTTATTGTAATGCATGAATTGTCCTTGGAAACTAATGGAAAATTTATGGCACTCTGTTGCTTGCAATATGACATTTAACTGCGCACTCTTCCACATTTCTTTCAACAATTCAGGGACATATCTCACAGCTGGACAATTCAGGCACTTGAAAGAACTTGTGTTTACTGGTATGCTTTTGTTGCAAGGAAATAAAGATACTACTGCTCATCAACTGGCCTGTTATGAACTCTTTTGCCTCTGTGTTTCCTTATATATGTCAATATCTAAGGAAAAATGTAGCTGCAAAGAAATTACCTAAACAAGCTTAATTCTCAACTAATTAAATTTATTAGATATTGTGAGGGACAGTTCTTACACTGTGAAGAAGAAACACACAGTACTAGGGAATAAAAGAGAAAAAATAGTCAGTAGTACATGAAAAATAAGTAAAAAAATGAAGATTGTGATTAGTATGCCAAACAGATCTACTGCTGGTAATTTCAGCATAAGAATACTAAGCCCAGTCTCAAGACACTGCAGAACATACTGTGTTCTTCTTAAGAGGAAAGAAAGACCACATGAAAAAGATAAAGCTTTCCTGGACTTCTTAAAGAGTGCCCTCTTCCTCATAGGATTCAGGTTTTCTGGTAGAATGCACATGCCCTTCATTAAGAAAATAGCAAATGTCCTCAAGGACTGATGGCATTTAAAACTAGAGGGGGGGAAAAAGACAAAGATTAAAATAAAAATAAATAGGTAAACATATTATTTGTTTAAAATTCCTCCTGCATGTGTGTAAGTACACTATCTTAGAAATCAGCTGTCCCAGACACTTATAAGCTTCTGTGGTTGACAAACAATGATTACAGCAGTAATCTCCAAAGATGATTCCAGGAAGGTAAATAAAAATGTGGCACAAATATGCCATACAGTTAAAGATTTGATGTTCTTTGAAAATTTTTAACTTTATCCTACAATTTTAGGATTATTTTCTCTGTAAATTTAAGGTATGTATTTCAGATTTTTGCCACTCAATCAGCAAGTACATCTAGTCCCACCTATCATTCTTTAGAAGCCTGTATAACTGTCTGAATACTGTAATTCTACATCAAAACTCTGTTTTCTTGAATACAAAGAAATAAACAAACCTGGGGGTAGCTGAGTAGATGACAATTTTCCTAATGCTAACTTTTTTACTCTCAAATAGGAGTAAATTTACTCTGCAGTCTGTCACAGCAGATGAAGGGAGGTGATCCTTCCTGTTCAATCAAACACTGGTGGTGTATGCACCTGGAATACTGTGTCCAGTTCTGATCTCCTCAGCACAAGGGAGACAGGGACATACTGGAGAGAGTCCACAGAAAGGCTGCAAGGACGATGAAGGGACTGGAGCAGTTCTCATTGAGGAGAGGCTGAGAGAGCTGGGACAGTGCAGCCTAAACCACCTCAGGGGGATCTTGTCAATACATGTAAATACAGAGATGGTGCAGTGAGGACAGATCCAGACTGGTAAGAGGACCAGAGGCAACCAGCACAAACTGAAACAACAGGAGGCTCAACTGAACATCAGGAAACACTTTTTTATTGATTGAACCCCAGTACAAGTTGCCCAGGGAGTTTGTGATCTCCCTCCTTTGAGATATTCATGGTCCTGGGACACTCTCTAGGAAGCCCTTCCTGAGTAGGGGTTTGGACCAGATGAACTCACCAATTCTGTGAATCTGTGATCTCCCTTGATGCGAAGGATTCATATTCATATTTTAGAAAACTAAATGCAAATGTCTACATAGAGGACTTGATTTAACTATCTCATGCTTTTGAGAATCCACTAGGTATTAGCCTAACTTCTAAAAGTCGTATCCGATCTGCCAGGTCTCTGCAGATATCTTAGGTGTCACAGAACATGTAAAATAACATTATATGGAAGCACCTAAATCAAGAAAGCACCCACATCAGACTGAGACAAATACATACACAGATGATAAGTGTTAATTTTTTGTTTGTGTTTTTATGAAAGCCAGTAGAAGAAATACAAAAATCTCTATTGACCTTCAGTTTGAAGAATCATTCTTTAGTACTTTACCCTAGCTCAAACCCTAATTGAAGCTCATCTTGCAAGGGACATTCATTTCATAAAGCAATGTCAGTTGTCTTCAGAAGGCATTATCTATTCTCTGTGCTCTTTGAGAACTTCCACAAATAAATTCAGAATTAGAGGGACTATCATTTATGTGAAATTTAAAACATCTATGAAGGACTGTTAAACAGAGTAACCAGAATGGTGTTCAAACTAAACTTCACATATTTCTTACATTTCTCTTAATGCTATTCGAGGTCTTAGTATAAACTAGGATAAATATGATGTCTTTCAGTCTTAACAATCATGTTTTTCCACAGTTTTCCAAGTATTTTTTTCAATATTTTCCCCCCTCCTTCTTCAGCACGGGGCATAGCCTCACTTAATCCCATTCCAAATCCCAAATTATTCTAATCACATCATTCTCATCTAGATGTAGTCACATTCCTCTTTTTGTGTGCTGGAACCAATCAAACACTTTACATTCATCAATACAGTATCACTTAAGCAATATATCATTTTGCCTGAGAGGTCAACTGGACATTTCAAAATGTAAATGGTCTTGTTGTAGCCTAAAGCAGTGCTGGCCATTGCAATTTTTAATTTTGAAAGGCCATGGGCAAACAGAGCTACTTACTTGGATCTATTGACTGAACTAAATTGCTAATGGAAGAGAATAGAGACTCTGCCCCGTAAAGCGTAATTTCTAAGATATAATCATGCTATCTCTCTCTTGAAATTATTTGGCTTCAAAAAACCCAAACTGTTGATTTATAGCAGTAAAGTAAGTGCTTGAATATTAATTATTACTGAAAAATAATAGAAATAACATGCCTATTTTTTCAAGGACAATAAAATATACCTAAAATGTGATGCGTCTTTTTTTCTCCCTTTAAATAATTCTGTGATTTACATTAATCAGTGAAATCTTGGTTATGAATAGAGTAATTTTTCCCCATAATTTGACTACTTGAAGAAGGCACAATAAGAAATGAAACATTAATGTGCATTTTATGTTAGATGTTTCTTTAGAAATTTTTTTAAAAGAAAAATAATCAAATGGATGTGTCAATTAATACACAGCAAGCAAGAGCCAATTATGGAAATGATCACTCAAGGTTAGCTTGCTGCAATATTTTTTAACTCAAAAAATAGTGCAATCAACATGTTGCTTCCATAATATATGGTTATGACAGAGCTAAAGAGCTCAAAATGTTTTTGTAGTCCCCTGTCTAATTAACATTTCTCTTGTATGACCTACATTTCCCCGAACTGTAACTGCAAAGACCCCCAAAAGCCCGCTTCTGTTTGAAAAATCTTTTGTAACATGCTTAAGAGATCAAAGGCAAAGCAATCAGTGTTTGTATACCTTCAGTTTGAAATAAGTGATAAAGCCATATTGCTGCAGCAATTTGCAGAGGAAAACCTTTCCATGCTAGTTTATCTCACTTGACTCTAATAGACGCCTACAAATGCTGCGCTGTAATAACACGTGTGTGAGTTACATTTCTTTGATTTTTTCCCTGTCTTTTCCATTTTATCTATTTTTGTTCTTTTAGAATGGAAGAAATATAGCAGAAAAACATGCTGAATGTTTTAATGCTAATGATGTTCATCTAAGTTTCAGTTACCATCAGAATCTAAGACATCCTAGGTAGATTTACTGCTAGAATATGGTTACAGAAATGGCAATATTGAAGTCAATAAGAATATAAGTAGTTATTTTAAGGACACATACTGAAGTCTACATTACTAAAACTTTTAAAATTATTCTTCATTTTTATCTATGGTTTGACAGAGATGAGCTTTAAACTTTATGCTGGATATATTATATCGAAATGTACCTTTCTTGTTTTTTTCTCCAAGGTGCTAATGGAGTGAACTCTGAAAACACTGACTCCAATGTCTAAGGCAGTCCAGTGTTGTCACTTTCTCTTTAATATAGTAATTTGTTCTGCAAAAATCACAGGATCACATAATAGTCTGAGTTGAATGGACCCAGAAGGACCATTGAGTCCAACATTTAAGTGAAAAATGCTGCAAGTGTACCAATTACAAGCCAAGGGGAAAATAAAGGAAAGTGAAGGAGACCTAGTGCAGATATATTTGAAATTTATAATTCATATAAATGTATTGTTTCCCTACTTAGTCTGAAATTTTCTTGCCACTAAGGAAGATGACGTGGTATTTGTATTTTGGCATTTATAAGCAAACCCAAACCCCATACAGAACTTACAAGAGAATTGCAGAAATAAAATTTAAAATCCATAAAACTAAAGGGAGGCAAAGGTGGGGGAAGGGGGTGTTGGTGCAGGGAGGAGTGACCTCACCACTGTCTAAAATTTCCACATGATGGGGCGCAGACAGAAGTGAAGATCTCTCTTCTCTTGTGACAACTGATAAGACATGAAGGACAGATTTGTAGCTGCAACAGGGGAAGTTCAGATTATATACAGAAAAAAGTTTTTCAGTGGGGGGATTGTCAAGCAGTGCTACCAGCTCTGTGGAGAGATGGTCATGGCCACGACACTGCATGCAAACACAATGCCTGCATTCATTAAACATTTTAGAAATATGGTTTAACTTTTCTTTTGCCCTGTGTGGAGTCAGGAGCTAGATTTGAAGATCCTCCTGCCTCCCTTCCTAATCAAGACATTCTAAAAATCTGTGATTTTTAAATTCTGAGAAATGGATGTTAGGGCCAGGCCCACAGAGTTTGCATATTGTCAATTTTTTAAGCTGGGTAAATGAGCCTATTTTGTTTCTATGCCCTCTCTACTGGGTAGAACTACAAAAGGCTTTTGCTTTCTTGATTGAAGTCATGTCTGGAAAAGAAAAATGAGTCAATGTTTAAAATGTATTAGCTGGTATATTGTACTTATCTTTATCTGTGCATTGGAAAAAATGTTAGTATGTCCCTACAGGCCCACACTACTCAGTCGATTGATGTTTGCAATCTCATTTTAATGTCACTGGCAACAAGGGTTATTTGCATCCCAAAATCTCTGTAGATCCTATAGTTGGAAAAATAAAATTAAAAAAATTAAAATTTACAGATATTACCTTGAAAAACAGCCATAACAAATTTTTATTTGATTTTATATATCGGTAGGGGAAAATGTTTACTAACTTGTACTGAATATCTATATATCGTTCTTAATAGATTTTTTCAGACTCTATTTTTATTTAACATTTTAACTGGCAGTCCACCATCCCTTCTCTTTCCATGAGGCAAGTAATATACTCTCATGGAACTGATGTTGATTTTTCCTTTTATTTACTTCAGATGATTTCTCTCATCTTGTGCATTACAGAGAGAACTGTCTTACTCTGCTAGTAATTCATATCTAACTTCCTTCTTTCCTACAACTTTCTGAAAAAGAATATAATAATCTTGCACTTTTTCCTGTTTTCAGGATTACTTTTTGCAATAGAAAGATTTGAAAGGTTTATTAATCTTCATGTTTCCTTGGAACAACTGAACCAGAGCTAAGGTCAAAAAGATTTTTGTGAAAATGGTCTGACATTAACTTCAGCTAAGTTGCTGTCTTTTATTTTTTAATCTTGCTCTGAAACACAGGATTCAACACTTCAGGGAAATAAGATAACCACTCTAAGGTTCCTGAGTGATCTTCCTTTAAGTTATAGGGGAGACTTCTGAATATACTGATTAGTTTGTTATGCAAGTTGAAAGCACAGATTTTTAATGTTTTATTCTTTTAATAAGTGAAGTGTCATTTTTTTTATCTTCTTTCATTGCTTCCTAAGTTGGTATAATATAACTTTTTTTTTTATTAAGACAATCATGTTTAAGCAGAACATCTAGTCCGATGAGTCTAGCTAAAGCAAAAAGAAAAATCTTTACACACTAGAGATACTTAGGTGAGATAAATAGACTCTGATCATTATTTCCCCTCAATCTTTTTAAAACAAAGTAGAAAATCATAATTTTAAAGGGCTACTTATGGTTACACAAAAACCCTGTAAGTAATATTTGTCTGGTGGTCTTTGAGAGGGGCCTGCAGAATTTTCTAAGAATTCCTACTTAGTGGTAAGTTCCTCCGCAGAGAGCCTGTATTAGGATCCCTTCTTTCCTCTTAAAGTCAAAGTCTCTTTCAGAAATCAAGTGAATCCACCTAAATATAAAATCACCTTCCTGAGTAGCCAAGCACAACTTCTAACCTACTTTCATAAACTCTTTGTTATTGTTTTTCCCTCAATAACTATTTCTTGGTATCTAAACAGTAATATGTATGTATGTACACATAATTTCTGTTATTTTGAATACTTACGATCTCAAAAGTCAGATGTATCCTTATGAATCCAAATTTTATGCTCATATCTATTTGTTCATACAGCTTTTCTAATTTAATGCAAACTTCTTGGTTCTCAATAGAAAATCTGCCTTTGGTATTAAAAAAATAATAACTAGTTTGCTACTGGATTCCCATTTTGACTTTTTATATTATCACTCACTGTGAATGGTTGTGGTGTATAGTTTATTTGTCTGTTTATATAGGTTTTTTTAAAGTCTTATTTTTTCAACAGTCAATATTAAAACAAATAAAAAACTGTCTTCACATAAATTTAAAAAAGTCACGATCATTACGGTACATTTGCTGAAAAAATAAAAAATCTTAGAAATTTTTACAGGATAAGTAGCTATCCTTCCCAGCAAGCAGATTATTTAGATTATACCTGTGTGGTCTATTATCATGCACAGTTAAAAGTCACATCCCATCTTTCAGTAGATGCTTTGCTCCTGGCCATTGAAAAATATAATCAGATATTAAAATTAGTCAAGTGTGGAAAAGTGTCATTAAGCCAAAAAAGGTCAAGTGCAGAAGTTTCTATTTTGGCAGCTTAATTAAAAATAAATACATTTTTTAAATTGTCATCTGATAGTGAAGGAGTTGAGTTTTGTGATAAGACATTGCACACCTGTGGACTAGATCTAAATATGATTATGAAAATTTCTTAAGCTACATTTTATTAAATTTATTGAGAAATCTAGACTTTCAATATATTCACTTATTGACTGTATTGAACTATATTCTTAATATCCAGACTGGAGTGCTCTTATGGATGAGCTGATATTTTGATATAAACAGCATATGCATTATTCTGAATGGTTTAAAGGTAAATGTTTTCTCTGAGAACTGATACAGTCTATCAAAATATAATAAGAAAGAATTTTATTAGTCATAAGCAGATGGGAAATGTGAAATTCACATTATCTGCAAAAATTTTACAACAGACTTGGCTTTTCTGGGTAGGGAGTCATGGGGTTGGCAGGGGAAGGAGGGGAGAATTGTCCATTTTTTATCCAGGATATAAAGCTCTTAACTAAATCAGAAGTTAAAGTCTGCGTCAAGCAGGAAAAAAATATCCCTCTTATAAAGCAACAGTATTAACATTGATTTAATCAATAAGGTGCTGGTTTATTTTCCTTTACCACAGTTCTTCCACTGTTGGACTGCTTCCCTCTATTATAATGGATCAGATATCCTCCTTATGGTTTCCAATGTTTGCTGCAATCTTTATTACAAGACTAGCAATTTGCTTTTACTTTCATTCTAAATGTATTTTGATGTCTTTTGCACAGATAAGCTTTCTGTAGCTTTGAAGAAATAGGAATCATCTCATCATGTAATTTAGTACACTCAAAGTGTGTTCAAAACCCTGTGATTGCATATAACCATGACTATTTTTTACTTAGAACACTCCATCTGCTATACACGATTATTTTTAAACTAGCTATTTAAAAAAGATCTGAGGGCATCTCAAGGTTATTATAAGAACAAAAAGAATGTATGAAAGAAACAACTCTTCCCTATTTGTTTCCCTACATAACAGAGCATTTCTTTGTCTTCCCAAGAGTGGCAGTGGCAGTGCCATTCATTCTCAGTACCCTGTGCCTGTCTGGCTCATTAGGAAAAAACCCAGATTGTTCTTTGTGATTCAGTATCTCCATGGGTGAATATTAAGGTACCTGGATTTGATTACCTTGTCAGTAAAATAGCCTTGCAAGATCAATCTTAAAATTAAATTAGAAGAATTTGCTAGAAGAACAATAAAATTATGATTTAAGTGGACAAAAATCTGAAGAGAGAATAAAATTATTTGTCTCTATCAACAAACATCAGCAAAGGGTTCAGCTATACTGATTAAAAAAATAACCCTAAAAGCAAAGAATCTTCACAACTAGGTAGAAAAATGTAGTCAAAATCTGATATGTCCTCATTTTGTTTTCAAGACAAAATGTTATTTTTAAAAGCAAGTAATATGATACAATGAAAATCTGCTTTGTGTCCAAGCAATATGGAGCAAGATGAGATACCTATATCAATAATTTTTAAAACATTGCAAAACAGATTAAATAAATTAATTTTTATTATTTCAAGTAACGAAAAACTTCCCAGAAAGATGATCTCTTTTTTGAAGGAAGATACATTGAAAAACATGTCCTTATTTTCTAACTAGGACCTCAATGGAGTCAACTTTAAAGTCTAATGCAAAATTTTTCAGGAAAAAAAGGTAAGAATTTTTTTTCTAGATTTCTAAACATTTCTTATTTTCTGCCAAAAGTTTTCAATATATGAACATGGTTTTGTAATTAATGCATGTGACTGAGTCCCAGAGGCTTAGTTTTCTTTTTTTTTAGTTTTTTTTTTTTAACCAAAATCTTATCCCATTGTGATTTTTTTAAACTGCTTTTATTCCTGTAATTGATTTTCCAGGATTATTACATTAAACCTTACTTGAATTTCTCTCAAGTGTCATGAACTAAACTTCTGTTGAAATCAGTACCTAAAACACACTGACCTCCACATCTTGCATAGCCTTTTAGAGCCTTCATTAGAAATGGACTGATTTTATTCAAGTACATATTCTCAGGAATGCTGGGCACCTACTGGTAAGTTAATTAAACTTCTCCACAACACGTAAAAAGCAATTTACATTTATGTTTAGCTTTTTATAAAATGGCAGTAGAACTGTTCACAATATGTATAATGTATTGTAAAAAAAAAAAAAGATACTTAGCTTTTCATTTAAGTTAATTCATCTTTACAATTGCTTTGCAAATCTGTTTACTCACTCAACTTAGT
Organism: Irena cyanogastra; assembly: GCA_013397155.1. Lineage (NCBI taxonomy): Eukaryota > Metazoa > Chordata > Aves > Passeriformes > Irenidae > Irena > Irena cyanogastra. The sequence goes on along the minus strand of VWZV01003806.1, from coordinate 95,494 downwards.
TTTAAAATATCAAGTATAAATCTATACTGTAAAAATCATTATGCTTTTCAAAATTACTTATGTAAAGAATGGAGCTTTAGAATAAAAACTTTATTGAGGAAAAAATACTTGCACCATTCTTTTTATTATTAACACTAGAAATAACAGAATAGAGCTTCTGCTATGTACACGGATAATAAAACGCACCT
>VWZV01003806.1:83886-95280 GCA_013397155.1 Irena cyanogastra | reverse complement strand
CTTTTTATTTCTCTGTCTTAGAACTTTCAGATGAAAAGATGCTAGAAAATAAACTGTGGGTTAATAATAAGGACTTTATTAGTGCTGTGTGTGGACATTATATGGAAATCAAACTTCCCATGAAATCTGATCGTGAACATGTTTCACATAGATGCAAGAAAAACTAGAGATATACTTGGGAAAGCACTGTATATTCACTTCAAGAGTGAGTCAGCTAGTAAAACCATTCAGATTTTATTTTTATTAGATGAATGCTAAATTCTCATTTCCATATATAAGGCGTTTTTCTTTAACTCATGTAAAATGCACTCGATGTAGTGCAACAGACAGTTGAGACTCATGCAACTTTTGAACCAGATATGAATTTCCTGTAAGATCATGACTGAATAATAAACAACTAAAATTGCAGTTATGGATTCAGAATTTTAAGTCTCCTTCTCTTCTAGGTAAATCCTTAGGCATAATTTGCTTTTTCTTTGTTTCTCTCTTCCTAAATACCTCTGATACTATCATCCCACAGGGCACTAGAAATATTTCTACTTATGATATTTGTGTTCTAATGGAGAACATGCTCAGCTGTGGAATAGGAGAGCTAAACTGTGTCTTTCTGTTCCTCATACATTAGAAGGTAGACTTTTAATCCACAAGTGCATACTATCACTCCACAAGTATTATGTAAAAACAGAAAGAGTCACACTTCATTCTATGCCTGTCTTCTAGAAGGACCAAGATCCCAAATGGATGTGTGTACATATAAAAGAGTTGGGATTCACCTTACAGGAGCCTTCCAGTACCTAAAGGGAGCTTAGAAAAAAAATGGGAGAACTTTTTACACAGCCAGACACTGATATGACAAGGAGGAACAATTTTAAGCTAAAAGAGGGGCAAATTATGCTAAATGTTAGGAAGAAGCTCTTTTCTCAACACTAGGCCAGATTGCCCAGAGAAATTGTGGGTTTCTGGAAGTGTTCAAGGCCAGCTTGCATGGGACCCTAAGTAACTTGATCTAGTAGATGGTATACTTGCCCATGGCAAACGGAGTGGAAATAGATGATTTTTAAGGTGTGCTTTTAACCCAAGTAATTTTATGATTCTTTGATCCTGTGATTTCCTGTGAACCTCTATACTCCAATAGGAAGAAGTAGAAACCAAACACAAACACTGTTGTCTGAAGACATTGTAAGACCAGATGCATAAAATGTAAAGGCATAGCATCAAAATTATATGGATTGATTTATTCACCCTTGGATATCATCTGGGTTGTCTGCTGTTCATTGACAGCAAAGAACAATTATTCAGTTAAGTTCAACTGACCATACCACCTTCCCTGGGACTGGCAGTCTAAAATCCTAGAGGGCTATCCTTCCTTGTCTGAACAAAAGATATAATATCCTGTATTACATTCACCAGAATGAATACTGCATCTACATGGATTCAGAGTTGTTTAGACTTAATATTATTTCTCAATCTTATTGCAACTATACAGAACTAGAGTGTGCTGCTTTCTCTCAGTTATGATCATTGTCTAACAACTCAGGTAAGATAATTTTATTGCCTCACATATCCTATGAACTGTAACACTGTACTTCTACATTGGCCCTTACAGTTTTCAGTTTGACTAGCTGGACATCCACGTTATCTTCCTGTTTATAGCCTCAGCAAGCTGCTCCGTACACTCTGAGCAGGCTCAGATGATGAAGACAATAGAAAGAGATACTAAGTGCCTATATCAAATGTGTCAGAGCCAACAGAAGTAGAAAGCAAGTGATTTCAATAGATTGCAAATCAGTTTATTCCCCAGTTATTAACTTGCAAATTATTCTTAAACACCTGAGTGCTTCTCTAATGTATTCCTGAAATATGCCTCATGGTACTGTAAAGAGAACGTGTTGACTGTGAGTTTTTATTCATACGTGGCTACCTGAAAAATGAACAAAAGTTAACTAGACAGTCAAAGTAATTATTGTTCTGTGTTTTATTATAGTCAAAATGAGAACAAAATTTGTGTTTTCATCTAAAGCACTTGATTTTGTGTCTGATTTCAAAGTAAGAAGGCATGTCACTTGAGTATGGCAAAATGGCAATTTCTCCTGGCTGAACTTTTGGAAACAATTTCTTACGGCATTATTAAAATTGCTTAGACCATTTAGTGTTTGCTTATCAATCCCATTTGTTTTAAGGAAGTCCCAAAATTAATCTGCTTTTTGAGGTAAGAAGAATTCTTGTTATCTGAAGTTACATGGTCTGTTCTTATGTGTATTTTTCTTATCATGAAAGAACCTATTCCTGTAATTCATTAAAAACTCCAATTTATTTTTCTCCTAGCAGGATTATAATTTTCTTTGTTACCATTATCTTTACTAATCATTAAGTTTGTTATGTAATTTTTGTTCATGCATTCATTTGTTCATTTTTTGTTATTTTACTCTGTGATTCTGTAACCTTAAATTATGCTCATTTTTCAAGAGCAAATTCTATACTAAATGAAATTTGAATTACCTCTTCTCAGATAAATTATGTAAGACACATTAAAGAGCAGGAAGCTAATCATGTGGTGTTCATATTTGTCTTTGAAAATATTTCTAGACAGTAGTGTAACAAAATCTGAGGTTCAGCATACTCACAGACTCGGCATAATATTATTTTCATATTTTTATTTTAACTTTAATACAAAGCATTTTCCAGAGTTGGTGGTACATTTGGATCTTGCAGAAACATGCAGTAAGGAAAATATAAAGAACTGCTTTTTTTGGAGTGATGAAGAGACTAAAGACATACAATCCTCCTTAGTAATAAAATGTTTATGTATATAGTCTCTTCACTCTGAAGAAAAATTTGTATGTCTTTAGTTTCATCTTCACTCCAAAGAAAAGACACTCCTGAAATTTTCCCTACTATCATCAACCAGTAAGAAAAACAACAACAAAACCAACAAACACAGTGATCACATCCATGCGATCACATGCAAAAGCTTGAAACAAATTTTCTAAAATTTTTCATAGGAGAATGCAAAAAGACTCTAAAGCTAGTAAAAGAGAATGTGATAAATTTTTGATGGTCTAGTTTCTGGCAAGGTCCACAAGTGGCAGAGGCTGTGGTGAAACATATGAGGGGGATTTGATGTCTGAACCTTACATATTTGTTTATATATTTTTCAGGAATCTGTGTGGAAGAGATGGTAGGTGTCCATTCAAATAATTTTCAATAAATAAACATATGAAATTTGTATATTTTACTTGTTTGATTTGCAGAAGGTGTGTGCAAAATTTCTGTATTTTAATCAATTTGTGTATGTTTCTCTATGTTGCTTGTGCTACAAAAATTAAAAGACACTATTTGCAGTATGTATTATGGTTTTATTTGATAAACCATATGTATTATGGTTTTATTTGGTAAATACTATTAGCAGTTTAAGGTATTAGCTGTAGCCTAAAAGAAAGCATGTTACTTTGACATCATTATGCAAAATGGAAGGTATGAATATGATTAAAAAGAATTAAATATTCCAAGGAAACAATTGTTGACACAGACTCAAGAGCGAGAGTCTGTAAAAGAGATTTCTTTGTTTGCTCAGGGAAATCACTATTTAGCCAGCTAGAGTGTGAGTTCCCACCAGGTTCTCCCATACCCACAACTCTAAAATCATGAGAGGAGCAATTCTTCTTAAAGCACTTTACACAAGAGTATGCTCAGTTTAAATTTAGCATTAATATGCTGGAAATTATTTAAGATAGTCAATTCATCTTGTGTCACAGTGTTCTTGCACTATCTAGATAAAGGAAGCATAAGAGAGAGGAGGTAAGAATCCAGCTATCATTCTTTGAGGATCCTGTACAACTAGAGAGACAAGCAAAGAGGAAGGAGAGAAAATGATGAAGAGATCGTAAAACTGAGAAATGAAGCAAGGGATAGACTAGAGAAGAAAAGTGGAGTAATTCCTCACATCTTCAAATATGTACAGTGATACAGGGAAAATTGAAGGACTGGGTTGTGTACATGCATGATTTCTTGTTTTGCTATCTTCTCAAACTCTTTTAGAATTTTAGAAGAGGCTTGGGGCTACTTAAAGAAAGAAGCAGCTTGGGATCACTTATCGACACAGGATCAACTTTTCTTCACTTATTGCATATAATTGTAAATTGTATCTCATCATGACAGCATGTTCTGGGGAAGGATTTTTGGGCAATTTAGTGTCTGTTGGTCTAAAATAGTTGATTGCACTTCATGGATAGTCTGTGTGAGATTTATTTGACATAACTTTAGAAGTTTGTGACACAGTCACCTGGGTTCCTTCATAGCTCATTCACAGAGGTATTTTCAGCTCAAAATGACCTATTTTAATCATATCCCATTCATCTGTGCCTGGAGGAAGAGACAAAGTCAAGGCAAGCCATACTTTACTGTGGGTCATGCTCTAGCTAGAAGACTTTGGGCCCAGAGGATAAGACTCACACAGAGAAATTTACTAAGTGCAGCCGACTCTAAGCTTTTCTCTGAAAGATTAAAGCTGCCAGCATTGCCTGTAGTGCATTCAGAAAAAGGAGAATGAGACACTCTTGAGAAAATCACTGGTCCCTGTGCTGTAAACCCTGTAACATCGCCTCTATATGAAATAAGGTCTTTTAATACAATGGTTCAAGCACACTCACAGACATGATGTGGTTAGCAACTTCTTTGAAACATCGATTTCGAAAGCAGTTTACGTAGACAAAATATGGTACGTGATGCAGTTATAAGATTATTCAGTTTCATATTTTGCCTTATTTTTCCTTGAATTATGAGATTAAAGTAAATTAAGATGTCATTCTTATACTGTTGGGATTTATTTTTCTTTTTAACCAAGTCTTTATATTCAATGTCAGTGTTCTCAGAAAAGTTTCAAAGAATTCAATATCTTTTCCCAAAATGTAACTCCTTAAGGCACTAGAAATGTCACATACACACACAAAATAAACTAATTTTTTCTAATCTTTGCAGTGAGAGAGTGACTGTTTCTCCAATTTCCTATTCTGTGATGCCTGTATTCTGTCAGTTTTCATTGTCTTTCAGAACACTAAACATTTGGACTATGGTTTTCCATTTCCTCTGCAGATGATTGATGATTCTGATTATAGTAAACATTTAATGGCAAAGATGAAATTTGTACTATTAGGTTCCTGATACGGACCCCTAAATTCTCATCCCAACTGTCCAGACTGGGAGGAGTGTGCCATAGTACCTTGACATATGTTTACCTGAGGAATCAGAAAGAGACGTAGCTGTGAGATACAAGAGGGAAAGGAAATGGATGATGAAAGCACTAATGTGCATCTATTTGAGATTGTGGAGTCAGGACATGGCCAGAGAAGAGGACATGAGCTTGAAAGCTTTTCTACAGATATTAGATCTATAGAAAGCTTAGATATGGTGTACAAGGTTCAGGCTGCAGACATCTTGAATCTTTAACTACTGGCACAGAAAAGGTGCTGAGGTTTTTGCAGGGAAATAAAAGATTGCAGGATACTGTAGAACATTTTATTAAGCTTAGGCAATGTTGCGTATCCAAGCAGAGGGGGAAGGTGGACCAGTGTGTGTATGCGGGTGCTCTCGTGTTAACATGCTAATAGAAATGTAACAGGATATGACAACAGTCCAGAGTAGCAAATTATTTACTTCTTAGAAGCAAATAGAGCCTCTGGCTTCCTGTGGTTTACTGTCACATGAGTTAGGAATTTAGAATCTAAACAAATATTGTTAACGTTTGACACTGGGTGAAATGCGTTGTCTTGTGATCAGACTAAACCATTTAACAGTGCCTCTGGCCTTAGATTCTAAGACTCCGTTCAAGTCACTGTCCCAGTTAGTTCAGTGTGCTCTTTCCAATAATGACAAATTAATGACTTTTTGAAGAGCAATAGTTAACCCATATCAAATCTCACAGAATGTAAATTATTATGGGTATCGGGGGGAAAAAAATCCTTTTTCAGCTCCAGTAAGAAAGTGTATTTTTTGTTTTTTCAAGAAAATGAGTTAATTTATTTCAATAAATTATCAGATAATGTGGTTTTTTTCATATCCCTCTGTTGCAGATTGTGTAATGCACTTCACTCACAAGAGAGAAAAGATAATATAATTTATCAATACAAAGAAGTGAGTCAACAAAATTTAATATTAATGAGACAAAGGTTTAACAAGATTTGATGACAAGGTACACTGGATTATTTACTTCATAGAGAGCGGGGTCAGATAAAGCTATCAGGGGATACCACCCATTGAGTCATGGTTCTGGAAGGATGCCCTTGCTTTTTAAATTCCATCTCAGAGACACGTGTAGATGCAGCTGGATCCAGTCCTAAGCCCAAACCTGGTCAGCGGTTTATGTCTAAAGGATGAGATGTGCACAATCAATCCTTTATATAACCTAGTTAAGATTTCAAAGTTTTGCATGCTATTAATCACTTACTGGGAATCTGTTGTGGCAAGGAATCTCTCAGCCTTGAGGAGTAATATTGAGAGCCATCTCTACTCAAGAGAACATCCTGGTGTGCAGCCCAGGGCTGTGCAGGAGAGTTCTACAGGCCCAGGCTCTCCACTATTTACAAAGTAATGGCTGACTTATGTTTGCATACCTACAAGAGGTCTGGGTCATTGTTTCCAGACAGCCTCTGGAAATGTTGTCATTGGTTCCTCAAAATGGACAGTAAGCTGAATGCAGCCATCACAGACCCCACTGGTGCCATTGGCTTAAGACATGATCTTTTAAAGAATCACATAGTGTTGCATTTCTGGCATGTTGCATCAAGAGATGTTTATATTGTCTTTTATGTATATATTTTTGCTTACTTGTCCTCTACAGTACGTCATAGTAATTCATTATAAAGAAAACTTTTGACATTATGTGACTTGCATATTTGGGGTTGTGAACACCAACAAAGATTAAGGACGATTTAATGATGTCTGCTCTCAACTTTTGCAGCCTCTCTCATCACAGGAACTCCAGGTGCTGTGTAGACTTGCTCATTCAGCCTGTGGGAGTGGTAGCTGTCATTAATGTTCACTTCACCTGCCACTGAAATAGAGTAGGTACAGAAGAACACACATGAGCATTACATAACAAATTGAAGCAGAAAGTCTAGAAGAATAGCGCAACCAGTTGAAACCCAAGGAAATGTAGGTAGACAGAACCTATTTACCCAAGCTGGAATGAAGCCAAGACAGCAGAACTAGTCTAATGTACTGTACAAGGGATCTCAAGTTGCCTGATTATCCGAGGTCATACAAACGATGACATATCAAGTGGCATTGAACACCTTACCCCCAAGAGACTGAGGGCAAACTTGTGTCTTCTACCAAAATGCAAAGTCAAGCAGAGGCCAAAGAGCATTAGAATCTTGAGCAGCCCAGATTTTACCATTCCATTCTTATTAATGTATCTTAGTAGCTTAGAGTCATCTATAAATATTATAGTGTGTCAGGAAGTCCATTAAACTCTTAAGGATGGAATTCATCACATCTGATTTCAGCCATTTAGCCTGGATTTAACGCTTTCCTCAGCAGCATCATCTCTCTCCTTCTCATTCCTCATTAGTGAGGTTGAATACCTCACTAGACACCTAAGCTTTGGGTGGCTCACATCAGAAGAAAGGAATTACCTGCTGAGGGACTGACCTCTCCAGAAGGCGCTGAAATCAAAATAATAAAATAAAAAGGAAAAACCCCCACAAGAACCAAAACAAACAAACAAGCAAAAACAAGAAAAAAAGAATAAAAAGGCAAGAAGTGTAGAGTACCAAATATCTTACTTCAAGTCATTTTTGGAAGCTGTAGATAATAGAGTATTTTTTATTTTGACTGTTTCAGTTTTATTGTGTAGGGATTGAGGGAAGGATGGGTTTCCATGGTTAATTTTGTTTAAAAGGATAGCTTTTCTTGTCCTAATAACTTCATTTATAATAGTGTATCACAATGGAAATAAAGTATGCTTAGTGTGTATGTGTCCTGGGAGTCATAGTCTCAGGAGCAAGTTGCTTGGTATTTTATCTATCTATCTCAATTCTGTGCTCAATGTACAGAAGTCCATATGAAAAGAAAAACAAAAAAGCATGGTTAAATCTAATGTTCATGATTGAAATACACAATATTTATATGGGAAGACATATCAGAAATAAGTGGGTTTGATACCTGTTTGTTACCATTTGATAGTCATTCCTTGAAATATGATTCAAGAGCAGAATGAGAATACATGCACTGCTGAGACTCAGACTGCATTTGCTGGAATAGTTATGTTAGATTCCATAAGAAGTGAAAGTATTTCAACATATAATGCAAAGTGAAATATGTGGGAAGAAGGATTTCCAGTTTCATATTTAAACTTCACATTTTAAAAAATATTAAGTTGCTATGTAGTAGCAAGATATTAGGCTTATTGACAGTTACATGAAAATGCCATCTGGAAATGGATGGTCTCTAAGAAGATATATATTTTGGAGGGTCAGATATCCTTGTTCTCTTCTTGTTTTGCTACTTAGATAGTTGGTTTTGGCTGCCACATCAAAACTGAAGTTTTGGGCTGGATGGATCTTCAGTCTTGCCCCTTTTTATATTAATTCTGTACCTTCTGTATCTGAATCACACATTCAGCTCTGAAAAAATGTGGAAAGTATATGGAACTATTTTTCTCGTGCAAGTAGCCACAAAGCAAGAGAATATAACTGTAGACATTCAACATACCTTTGAAATTATTACATCTGAAAATTAAAAATTAATAACTGTGACATGGATGATATTAAAAAAAGAGAGAAAACTCTAAAAAAATTATAAACAACGAAGTTAATAACATCTGATGTTAAATAAAATGCAATTTTTGCCAAAAGCCCTGTCTACAATTCATAGAATATAAAAGTATTCTCATCAATTATGATATACCTGTTTGAAATCTCCACTTGCAATGTAACTCTTGCATTACAATGGAGTGTGTTCTAAAAAAATTTAATTGCAGATAGACGTTTTTGTCCAACCCAGAAGTATTCTAGATATGCAGTTCTTCTCTCTCTGTGACCTTGAATAGTAAAGAAGTTGGTGTTAGATAAATAGAGCAGGAATGGATAAACAATCTTTGCATCCATATAACAATAAACAAAGAATGACAATTCAGTGTTATGATAAGAGTCTCTAGGGCACTTCTTTATTTGCTTAGTTGTTTAATACAAACATCTGCATGATAAATTCTGTGTGCATATGGACAGAATGTGCTCAGGAAGTTTCTACACTAGAGAGCAATTCACATATTTAAGAACTAAAAGGGAAGATTCAATAAAAATTCATTTAAATATAAAATATATAAAGATGTAAAATAAAGCAGCATTCCAAACGTGGAATTCATCAAAATACCACAAAATGCCATTTGCTGTAGTGTTAATCTGTTAGTAATTGGAAATATTTCCTATATTTTTATTTATTGTCATAGAAGTGGCTCTGCAAAAAAAGATAGGTAAAAATGCTTAACCATTATGATGGCATTTAAATTTCTCAGTAACAGTTTTGACGTCTGAAGTTTCTTTATTTTTCTAATAAAATTCATTTAATGGAAGGCCAAATGTTCTCCATGTCATTTACAAACAGTGAAGATAGACAGTCCAGAGGATGATTCATCTCACTAAACAGTCCTTTTTAACTTTCCACTGATTATGGAAAAAGTGACCATGCTTGCAGTTTTGGTGCTTCAGTGAGGCACATAAAGCCAGTAGAGTATATGTATAATTTTTTTGTTGGCTTGTTTTTAAGTATAGATGGCAGCACATTTTTACAAGGCAAGTTACAATTCTCTGATGTGCTAAAATACCAAGAAAGAGCCTCAGAAAAATCAAAGATCCACAAAATGTGTATGATTATAGTGTGTGTCTATTTCTGATGCACTTTGACCTTCTATATTTTTGCAACTCTGTTCCTGGCACAGAGATATTGACTTTCCAGTAGGCACAGAGCTTAATGCAAGCATTTTAAAATTATTTAAATGGGTTACTGGAGATTGGTGAACTAGTTATTGCATTAGTACTGAGTTGTACAGTTTTCTTCTTTGGGTTTTTGTTTCTGTTTGATTTGGGGTGGTTTTTTGTTTGTTCGTTTGTTTGTTTATGTTGGTTTTGTTTCGTTTAGGTTTTTTTTTTTGGTGATGTTTGGTCAGGTTGAGTTGGGTTTTCTATTTTGTTTTGGTTTGGTTTTTTTATTTGAAATTTTTGTTATTATTTCTTGGTATTTTGAATATGCTGTAAATATGGATACAGTTAATTAGCACTGCATACAACAGGATTTGGAAAGGACATCTACATGAAAGAGGCTGAAGATAGGCAAGGAGAAATAAAGGAGAGAGAAATAACCAAGTCTATCACAGAAAAATGAAATCCAGTCAGTACTGGGCAGACAAGTCGACAGGGGTGGGAACCCCAAATAAGGAACCAAACAACCTTGATAGTGTCCCATTCTGACACGGTATTTAATTACAGACCTTTTTTTTTTTTCCTACCATACCCCCACCTTATTCAGGCTGAAGGACAGTGGCTCAGGAAACTGCAGCTATTCCATGATTTGTTTCATCCTCATTGTTCAGTGTGTGTCCCTAGGTGTTATTTACTGCATGCTATCGAAACCCCTCTTTGTATACAGAATTATTAATTTCCTCATAGACTCATTCCAACCTTCACTTCAGCTGATTCAGCCCTTAGCTATATTCAGTCCCTGCCCATTAACTGAAACGTACCTTCTGATTTACTCTTTTCCCAGCTCTCCCCCTCAAATCATTCTTCCAGCCCCACTAAATAGTTCACAGAGAACGGAGCTGCTGACTCCCAAGGCTGTAAAGGAGTGAGCCTTTTTATTTTATTAATGCTCACTAATGGGTTTATTAATGCTCAGTAGCTATTTGATTTCATTGGTTTATGCTTCCTCTTAAGAGCACACACTCTGTCCTTCTGAGCTGTGCTGTATTTTGTATTGGCTAGCAAGCAGAGAAGTTCATTTGTCCTGTGCCATTACTGCCATCTGCCTTGTCAGGCCCTTCTTGAAAATGAAACTGTGTCTCAACAACTTTGCCCTTGGTTAAATAAATAAGCCATAACTGTAGCTGTAACATCATTATCTGAGTATGAGTCTGAAGGTCTTGCAATTTATTATGGTGATGCAGCCTTTGCATTGCAACTTGACTTTATTGTATTCACCTTCCTGCATAACAGCGTCTGCACAGCACTTGTGGTGGTACTGGGAAAAGGCTTTTCAACTTTATAGCTGCAAATGTTTTCTAAGATTCTTCCCCTCCCACACAAACACGCTTTAATCTTTCTTTCTTTCTTTCTTTCTCTCTTTCTCTCTTTTTCTTTCTTTCTTTTTCTTTCTTTCTTTCTTTCTTTCTTTTTCTTTCTT